>BCLG01000440.1:130383-161010 GCA_001602295.1 Zoysia matrella | reverse complement strand
TCGACTCTGAGCGGCAGCGGCCAGATCTAATGGCCGGCGCATGGATCTTGTGGACCGCAGCCAGATCTTATGGCCGCGCTGCCGTGCCTTGTTTAGGGCCCCGCCACCGCCGGATCTGATGGCAGGCGGTCCGATCCGTCAGTAGGTGGCTGGATCTAAAGGTCGGCTACCGGAAAAAGCTAAGTGCTCTAGTCCCAACTACTTCTTAGGGTTAGGGTTTGCTAACAGGGGTCACTTTTGGGGTTTTGATTCGGGTTTCTATACTGGATCTATGGGTTTGATGCATTGATCTGTGATTGTTTTGTAGATCTAATGCTAATATGACAGTAAAACCCTTCTGATCCTGACATAATGCGACACTAATCAACCATAATTAGTATTAATTAGCGCTATTAGGACCTCTAATCAGTGTAATTAGACTTAATTGGTTCATGATCTAAGGCAATCCGGCTCTGATTACCAAATGTAGGATTTAAACTTAGGACTTAGTGACTTCGGATCTAAAGCCTAGACACATGAACACATAAACAAGATGCGAAATTAGGTGGTCTTACATTCACTGTTGTCCATGGCGCTTGAACTTGATTGATGTCACTGTAGTCGATCTGTCGAGTTCACCTTTAGTTGATGTGGTCAATCCCGTGGAGGATACCTCCTCCCTTCTAGTCTTCAACGGCACTGCCCAGGGACGGCCTTGGAGGGGTTGAGGCCTTCAGATCGATCCAGCGCCTTCTTTTGATCGGGATTCTTTCTGTTGGAGGGTGGTCTACCAGAGAGCTTGTGGGGTAGCTTCTGGTGGCCGCCACCCTCCCCTTTTATTGTAGCGCTTCTCGATCTGAGGCCACAACCATTAGTTAGTTGCGCCCACCGATCAGGGCGCGATGGACCTGCATGCACGTGTAAGTCCTGACTCAGTTCTGCATGACTGTTGCATTATCTCTTCCTGAAATTTTGGGTTTCCACTTATTTCGAATTTCTAATGCATGCCTTATCTTTTTGCCTTTCAGATCACTTATTCCAACACAGATGTCTTGAGCAATCTTAACTACATCAAAATGAGCTTTGCGAAGGTAGTTTTGCCCAGCCCACCCATTCCAACAATAGGGAGAACCATGAGATCCCGGTTAGAAGCTCCACTAACAAGTATCTTTGATATCTTCTTCTTCTCCTCATCTCTAGATCTGAAGATAATATCCTTCTCAGATTCATCTATCATCGGAAATGTCTCTCGCCACAAGTTGTGTGGGGCTGGTGGCTGCTTCATGAACTCAAACTTTTCCATCTCATTGACAAGGGTCTCAATAGTTTGCACAACCCTACGCAGCTTCTTGCCCATCCTATAACAAAACAAGATGGGGTTACGAGCAGGGAAGAGGCTTACGAAATCCATGCCTAGCTTTTTGTAGTGTCCCTTCTTCTTGGCGTCACGCCAGAACGCCTCATACTTGAACTCGTCGAAGACATCAATTGCAGCGTAGCGTAGGATACCTTCTTGAGTTCTCCGAGCCAAGCATCCACTCCAGGTCTGGATGCCACCTTCTCTGCATCCTCGATGACATTTTGGATGGCAGGCAGATGATGCACCAGGGTTTGGCGCTGCTCCTCCACAGGGGCGGAGATAGGACCGGTGCTGCCGCACCGGTCCTACATCCATTTTGTCGGTTAACAATAGGTAAAAATCAGCTAAAAATACTTAAGTTTCATCAAATTTCCCTGGTTTTAGCACCTGTCCACTGTCCAGTCCACATATTAGCCCCACGCAAGGTCATCTTGGCTCCGCCACTGCTCCTCCATACCTTCCATCACCTTGTACTGGTTGAGGAGGTGACTGGTCGCCTTCTCCGTCACCAGGGAGATCAGCGGCGCGACTACCAGCTCCACCATGGTTCCCTCACAATGCACAGCAGCAAGGGTATGAGCAGAATGGATCTGGAGAGCTTCTTCTGGTTAATTGGAAGGGACTCACGGGAGCTACTCGCGCTGCTAGCTTTTAGGCATGATGGAAGGTCACTTCCCGGGCTGAGGTCAAGACACGGCAGCTTCGATCTAGTGGTAATGTGCCGGGTGAATGGTCAATGCGTGGGCACTCAATCAGTCTAGCATCTTAAGGAGACGTGGACAGTTTAACGTTTTGTTTGGTCATCCATCAATGCAACGACAACGAGTCATAGTCAGACTAGAAACCATTTCATGGATAGCTATTTTTTGGCCTCTATTTTTCCTTTTTTTTTCTTGGGTGGGACCGCATGGTCTCACTAGGATTCTACAGTAAAAACTCTGTAAAGATGGCAGAAATTTCATGACAGAAGATATTCCCTCAGTTTTTTAGTTGTTGTCACCGTTGACCTTTAATATCAACTTTGACTCTTCGTTTTATTCAGAAAAGTTTGATGAATATTATACATTTTATTATATAATTTATTTTATCATTAAAGTTATTTGAATTACACTTTATAACTTTACATATTTGAATTAATTTTTTAATAAAACGAATAGTCAAAGTTGATAATTGAAGTCAACGGCGATATCAATTAAAGAACAGAAGGAGTACTGTCCAGTGTATGTCTCTATCACACAAATACTCTTCGTAGCTTGACCGAATGACCCCATATATACTGTTCTTCAATGGTAAACAAAGTCAGGAATGCCAGCTGTGGTGATGTGTAGACATATGTCCACTTGCAGCGATCTGAAATATCCCAGTTAAGCCGATGGAAAATATGATGGTGCTATTTTTGTAATACACGGCAACTCCACTTGCTCGATCTGAAAGAATCCAAGAAATCTTTAGTTAAGTGTACCATTTCCACCTTTTACCGATACTTTATACTGTCAACAAATATAGCCTTAATTGAAAGTAAAAATGTCAGAAAAGGTTACACCGAGACTTTCAAATCAGTCACGGTAGGAGTCATCAGCAAAACTTTTCCTGATAGTTATTACAGTGAAATAGTCAATTTACATATGCCGAACGCACCTGATGGTTTATTTAGGAATGTGTTCAGGAAACATCGGTGAAAGTATCTGCCATGCAAAGGCAAGAATAGGGTGGCCGGAGAACATATAATGGCAGGTTCATGGATCTGTGCCGGCCAACGGACGGTGGTCGCTTCTCTATCTTCTGTCCAAGTCCGTACTCCGCAGAGAGGTACAGATATAGACATGAGCTTTGTCGGTTGTAGCCCTTGGTTATTAGCATCTCACCACTGCTCCCTCCGATTCTATAATTTTTGTCATTTTAAACAAACACACGGCCTTTAAAATATAACTTTGAATTCTATTTTTACGTTGAAGATTTTATTTAAAAGTGCCATGTATATTTTTATGAAAGTGCTCTTTAAGACAATCTAAACATATAATTTTCACATTTTCAAACTCTACAATTTAGAGGTTATTTGTTATTGAAATTTCCAAAGTTTAATTAAGTATTGTCGAAAATGATAAGAATTATGAAACCTGAACGAGTACTTCTCACGAAGACGTATGCCTATTTGATCAGCATCTGTCACTAATACAAAAATGGTTTCGATTCCGCTGCCATTAATAAACCTATAGAAGTGGAGTATTTGTACATGCATCTGTATCAACCACCTGCACTAAGATCCATTGTCCATGTGGACTTAGTGCAATAAGAATACAACCGCCTGCACTAAGGACCTTAGTGCAGGTGGCTCTCTTAAACGACCGCCTACACTAAAGGAACTCTGTGCAGGCGGCCTGTACTAAGAACTTACTGCAAGTGGTTCATTACGACATTCGCCTGCATAATATTTTCGAAATCCAAGCGGACTATAGTGTGGACACGTGGAACAATTTTTTAAATTTAATTTATTTTATTTTTATACAGGATATGTACAATCAGTTTTTGATATAGACATTGGATTCAATATTTCAGCAAAGTAATGTAACGGACGATTCAAACTCCAAACAAACAAGTATATATTACAAACAAAATATTTACAAGTCACATTACATATCATCCAATCAAATCCAATTACATCTGAATAAACTTAAACCTATCATATAAAGATAAAGGAGGGTACAAAACTAATTCATTGTTTTCCCTTTTAAAATATACACCATCCTGGTGAACAATCTCTCGACGGATAAAATAGCATAGGTCACTTCAAATGGATTCAACTCCTGTGCGCTCCATGTCTCTTCCCCCAAGCCATTATTATTGACTTTGGGAAACTGTAAATGAAAAAATGATAGACAATTAGTATAACAATGATAACAATTAGTCTAAGTATACATAACAAGTTGATATCTATATACAATGATAGATTACATCCTCATGGTTCACTTTATAATGTCCAGTGATCCTTAGGTACTCGCAAACATATTAACCACAGAATACAGTGTTGGGAGGTTGCTTATGACACTTCAAACAAGAACAAACTAAATTAGCGCATCTCCAACAGATGCTTTAAAATGCCTCTGTGCTTTAAAATCTAACAATATACATCACAAAAGTGCTCCAGCAGATGCTTTAAACGGGTCTAATGTAGTAAAATTTTTTAGAGATCATTTATAATTGTTCCTCCGTGCTTTATTTTTAAAGACGGAACATGGTGCTGTATCCCCTTCTTTATCATGGTTTGTGCTTGGGAGAAGCCCAACTGCCACTCTTGCCTCTAGCTCCACCATGCCGCCTCACCACCCAAGCTAACCGCTCCACCACTGAAGCTTGCCATGTAGTCACAGAACCTCACTACCTAGGTATTGGATTCTTCACCATCGTTTGTCGCCATCTTGCCATGTATTTTACCATTGCCACCCCGAATCTAAACATCTATCTCCAAGCTTGGTGTCCACCATGGTCATGGCTTGTCTCCACCCCTGGTCATCGAAGCCGTGCATGTCCACTTGTCCTGCTTCATCCTCCCTGAATACAACGTGTTGCAGCTGGCATCATGGAAGAGCTTGGCTCGTCGGCATCCTCAGGCGGCGCCGGCAACAGCAATGTCGCGGACGCTATGAGCAAGGCGCCTAGAGTGTTCGTGAGTTCACGTTGGTGTGGTGCTCGCTGTGGACAAGATCATGGGGCTAGACAAGAAGCTCATCTCCAATGCCAACCTCGGAGACAGCCATGGTCACGGCCAAAGGCTGGAGCTCGTTGATCTTGTCGAGCATCTAAAACTAGTGCTCGCCACGCCGGGCTTGTACTTGCGCCACCTCTTGCCTGTGGCTCTTGGTCCTCCAAGCTTCTTGCTGGTGAAGTCTCTATGCCCGACACCGTCGACGCTCAAACATAGTGGGTGATTTTCAGGTGCTCGATGATTTGCTGCAATGATAAAAAATGATTATAAAGCATCAGTTTTAGAGCATCTGTTGGAACACAACTTTTAGAATCTTTAAAAATGAAAGTTACAGGATCTTTAAAATTGATTTTAAAGCACACTTTTAGAAAACCTGCTGGAGATGCTCTTAGTGGAAAATTTGTAGCAATTTCTGTTACATATGAAAATGAGATGTTTTTGTTACCGGAAAACCATTGTGTAGAGTTAGCTTTTCCTCTCTTTGAGGATGGACCCCAGCAAGTTTAATGTAAAATTTGTAAGAACTATATAAATGCAAAAAAAAGATTTATGAAATGGAAATAAATTATATTATAATAACTTTCTACCAATATACATTCAGGAAGTACACTTACTTTTGTAAAAGGTGGATTTGTCTACAAGACATTGTAATTGTGCCGCTTGGTCTGTACCACACCACTCATTTCAATTTTGTTCACAGAACATTGTAATTTTGTATTTTTGTTGCCAGAACACCGCGGAGAATATTCCATGGCAAATGATGACCCTGCCCCTGGTCTCCTCCTGGCCGTCGAACACTGCGTTGACTGTGCAATGCGCCCGCCGACCTTGTCCGCGACCCCATCTCCCCTCAGGTGACCAAGGCCGCCTCACCGTCCCGGTTCACCTTCAAAATTGTGTTTATCCTGGCGGCATATGAATAAAAGAGACAAGGGTAGGATTGCCATTTCACCACTGAATATTCCAAGAATAGTCACTGCTGTGTCCTGGTGACAAAAGCACAGAATTACGATGTCATGTAGAAAAATCGAAACAGGCGGTGTGGTACAGACCAAGAGGTATTAACACGATGTCCTGTAGACAAATTATCCTTTCTAAAATCTTGACGAAATCTCTGTATTGTTCTTTGGGGTAATTGAGTGAGTCTAAGACCACTCTCTTAGCCTCTATTGGTTGTATAAGGATACAAATATAATGGTCGCTATATAAATAGAGAAAGCATTAGATAATTTTTTTAAGAAAATAAATCGAGTGCAATGACAAAATTTACTTAAAATTGTAAGGGGCCATTATGTCCTTCTTGCTATCATTCACAAAATTATGCATAATTATGCATCGCCCTTCCTATGCCACCACTTATAACATTCTCTCCTTTATCAATTTCTTCTTTGCTGATTCAAACTGCTTCTTTGGCATATTCTTGTATTCTGCTAATTTTTTTATTGAATTGTACGGCAAAGTTGACCTATGAAGTCCATGTTGGATAGAGGATACCCATATGCAGTTTCTTCTGCTTCTGGTCATCTAAGAATAACGTCCTAAATATAAATTTACTACTCATTAGTATGACATGTCGTACTAATGATTTAAAGGCACTTAGCATGTAGAAGGTATGACTTACAAGCACCACACGGTTAGGAAGTAGATATCGAGCCTCTCTTTGTGGAACATAAGGCATAAATCCACAAAACTAAAATTGAGTCATTTCTCCACTCAAAAATGCATTTGCTGGCGCATGAAAGGGGACACTGGTGAACCCTAGAGCACTCGCCTGCATGAACCGAATTATGTAATCTCCTTGATGGAAAATATATCTTACTGAGTTGCACTCAGGTTAAAAATAGTATGACATTCACATATTGTTCCGGCACATCCTTCTTACACCAGATTGGGTTGTTCCTTGGCAGTTTGAAATATTCTCTTGTATACACTTCTCCATCCTCCTCCTAACTCTCTATTTCAATAGTATCATCCTTTGGATGCTCTTGAAGGGAGGAGTCCTTTCTTTTCAATCCCTCGAGATAGTTTAGTGTGTCTACTGAAGGAGTCTTTTTGTAGGAGGTAATTTGTTAGTGGATGTCTGTAGGAGCTGAATAAGTTTGGCCCTTTTGGCCTGAACCTTCTTTGCCCATGAGTGGTGGCTCGGACAATTATGTTAGGCCCTTAGATGGTTGATGCGCTGAACCTTCTTTTCCCTTGTCAAAAGGTGGTATAGTTGAAACTATAAGGCCCTTGGAGGAAGGCTGGAGCACTGTACCTTCTTGGCCCTTGGGAGAAGTTGGTGGTGTCAAATATGTTTTGCCCTTGGAGGAAGACTGTTGTGCTGCGTCTGATGGGCCCTTGGGAGAAGATGGAGGTACTTTTTCCTTGGGAGAAGGTTGTTTCTTGGCTACATCTTCTTGTCCCTTGGGGGCTGGCTGCGTTGACGGATGTGCTGGGCTGCTAAAATGTGACTGGGAAGTAGGTAGCCCATCACATAAAACAATATCACATCGATGCCAAAGGATAAATTCATTCACTGCTTGTCTAAATAAGGAGATTTCCTCAGGCATACTGTGGTCGAGTTCGTAATCACGGTAGTCCTTGTTGATGATTTCATTAACTTGTATCTTCGCATAGTCTGTCGGGATGGGACTGCGATGAAAGGTACACCCAGGAATTGCAAGACAAGTGGCAACCTCAATTGTCTTATTTCCAGTCTTTTCAATTGGAACATGAAGTTGACAAGGCTTGCTCTCCACAATATTAACAATAGAAAATCATTGTCCTGGCGTAGAGGCTCTGCTACTTAGGTTACAACTAGCCATGAGCCAAATAGCCAGATTCTCAGTTGGCATATTCCCAAGTAAGCCTGTAGCTTGCTGTTCTGCTAGATATTGTTGATGATCTTGCTTAACTCTAAGAAATTTCCTTTTAACAATGCATTGACCTACACCTTAATAGTCTTTTCAAGTGTCTTCTTATACCTATCGCATTTGTTGTTGCTCGCTATATCCTATGGAAACCCCTCTTTCCAGGTCATTTGTGAAGATATGGCTCGTACGCATCCAGGGACCTAGTGCAGCAGTAAGTTGGTCCTTCTCCCTATTATGCTTGAACTTCTTAGCCTTTTGTGTATATTATTTATCCTTCTTCAATTGTATCTGATCGAGCATAATCCCAGTTCCTAGTATGTCACACCTGGTTTTAAGGCGAAAACAAGTGACCCTTTATGTGTTCCTAGAAATCAAATTTCACACATAAAGTAACTTCATTAATGGTAAAATCAAACAATGTCATGATTAAAAAAAAAGAATGATTACTGAATGCAATGGATCAAACATTAAACTAAGCGTAGCGCAGCTTCCATATCCAGTCGACCAGAGAGACGACACGTCTAGACTTCAGCTCTTGTGTCTTCAACGTCTTCCCAAACTTCTCCTTCAGTTGAGTAGTATTTATAATATCAAGGTTGAGTATAGGATATCCTCAGCAAGTGTGGGAAAGGATGATATGTGGCAAAAGAAAGAAAAGGCTATTTGTGGTTCCTTTGCATAAAACTTCCAATAGAGACACGCTCCTATTAAGCACATATTTACTAAGTGGTAAACATCCATCACCACCATATAAGAAAATGTGCCTATAGCCTACCCAACTGGATCACCAACATAACAACCAATCACAGTCTCCCACTGTAATCCACCAACCAATCACAGTCTCCCACTGTGATTCACCAACCAAACCACACCAAAACTCATTAATCATGTGAGGGTCCATTCAATGCTCATGACCGCGAGCATATTTGTCTAGACAGTTTTAACTCTGCAGAGGTTGTACACATTCTTCACGAGATGTGATTTCATCCCCAGTTTTCAGGTGACTAAAGAATCTTCATCCCACTTGAGCTGGTCGAGCACTCGCACACTTGCTTTGGTGTGAAGGCTAAGAAATCACTTCAAGGCTTTTCTATGGCTTCCTCCAGCTTATACGTGCCACTGAGGTTTCACTTATTAGGCACTAACTATAACTTGGGAAAGGCCCCCTCTTGTACCAGATGATTTCCGGGATTACCTCTCCCTTCCCCACACAACTCTCTCTAGACGAATCCTGACGTACCCCACTTTACCTGCTCCATAGCTTGGCATGCACAGAACTGGTCTCCACTACTTACTACACCAAGCCGCACTCATACTTAGCTCGTGGTTGTACGATTGCACATATGTGGTCACTCTACGAACCGGTCTTTAGATTTGGGAATATAACATACCAAGGTACAGTGCCGGTAACCCTGCACACGGCCCTGCACCAACCATATCACCCAAATCACTAATCTCTAGGTTGCTATTAAATAATCCATTAATCCTCATGAAGCAAGTGTAACAATTAATCCAGTTAACATTCACTCATCCCGACAACAACAAGCTAAACAAGCAATCTAACCATCAGAAAGGTAAACTAGGGTGACAAAGTGTAATAAGGAAAGACTAGGTAAACCGTAATCATAGGTGCACAATCAATTTTACACAAGCATGCAATATGCAAGATAGGTGTTTTGTACAATAGGTACAAGATGGTCGAGGACACTTGCCTTCCTACTGCGGAGTGTAGTACTCTACTGCTTTGAAGTCTTGCCACTGGAAATCCTTGTACAGTGGGTCCAAGGTCAGGACGTTAAGTAGAGGAGGAGGTAACGGCCGAGTCGGGGGATGTTGGGGACACGGATAGAGCGAATTGCCACGGACTTCAAAGCTCGGTGAGGAGATCAGGGCGGCGCGGCTGCTCCCTGGAAAAGCAGCCAGAGGTTGAACGAAGAGCTTATGCATGGGGCCCACTGGCCAGTGAGAGGGAAGAGGGAGCACTATAGAAAAAAATTATAGGCCTCTATGACGAATATATTATGACAAAAGATGACAAAGTCATTAGTCTTCTTATTTTATGATGATTTGTAGGGTAAATTTAATTTAATGACGAATGTTACTAGTTCATCGCAAAAGAGAAGACATGGTTCTCCTAAATAATATTTTATCTAAAATGTGACAAATTCACTTCCATCATAAGATTATTTTCTCATCACAAATTGTTGTAGTCCACGCTTGCACTAGGTACATGATCTTCCAGACAGAAAAAAAAACCTCTCCGCATTGCAGGGGGAGGGGGGTCAAGGGATCGAACCCACGACCTCTCCCAGGGACCTCAGCAGCCTTACCACCATAGCTCACCTGACTGCCATTATAGATGTAAATATTAGTCTATCTACACTAGAAAAGTAAATTATAAATCATGGTCCCGTGACTCCTGTCTGGGACTTATCCGAATCGATAGTCACCGTGTCCGCGCCGCACGCCCGCTGCTCCATTCGCCCAGCCGTGCTCCCTGTCCCATCCGCCGTGCCTACGTTCCCTGTGGCTTCCTCCCACATCCGCGCTGCACCTCCTGCACCATCGGCTGCGCCACGCATCCTGCGTGGCCTGCCACGCCATGTTCCAGTGTGTAAGGATCAAGTGACCGAGAAGAGGGGTTGAATCGGGCACTCACTAATTTTAACTTTTCTACACCTTACCGTCAACTAGGGAGCTAGCACTCAATTCCTTACAAACTAGAGATAAGATAACACTCAAAGAACAACCTAATATGCTAGAGGCTATCAACAAAGAACACTAGAGCTAGGCTAAGATAAACAAGAACAACAACTTAGTCTAGGGAGATAAACCAAGCACGGGGCTAGGAGCTAGCTAGACAAAGGATAACAAACAAGATAAACTAGCTAGAAGCTAAGCAAGACATCAAGTAACTCCTATACATGCTAGTTATGATATGAAAGCAATCAAACAAGACACACTAGCATGAGAGCCACCATGAGTGAACTAGGAACAACCTATCAATAATACTTGTATGAATAAAAGAGCGGAAGATAAATGACAAGTAATAAAGAGAGAAGGGAGGCTCAAGTTTTTTTTCTGAGGTCTCAGAAGGATGGCGCCTTCCCCTACTCCTCGTTGGATCACTCCCGTCGGAGTCTCGGTCCCTCCCGTCGTTCTCGAAACGATGCTCACAAGAGTACGCTTCACTCCCGGAGTGAAGTCACCGGCAGCCCGGCTGTCGCACATAATATCCAAGCGCTAGAGCAAGCCAACAAGGCTCGAACGCTCACTCTTAATGTCTCTTTCAAGCAGAGGACCCAAAACCGCTCACAAACTTGTGATGTCTTCCACAAACACCACGGAAGCTCAATCACAGACTCCTAACTGGTCTAGGCTGCCACAGACCAAGAGTAACTAGCCATATCACTCCTCTCTAGCCTCACAAGCTCTAGGAATGTGTGGATGCTCTAGTTACTCTCCCTCTAGCACTAAAGATCTTCCAATCTTTCACCTATGCTCTCCTTGGTGGCCCTTGGCTCTCACAAGATGTTCCCTCAATTCTTTTGGCCGTTAGACTTCTCTTGGGCTGGCACATGGCTATATATAGGCTACCAACTCCATAATAGCTGTTTATTGCCGTTATCAAAAAGCTGACTGCTTTTTCCAATCATCGGACTATCTGGTGACTCTAACCACAAGACTGTCCGGTGATCACCTCCATCTTGGGCTCCAAGAATATCCTCTCTGGACTCCATCTCCTTCTAGTCACCGGACTCTCGGATGGCCTCATCAAAGCTGAAACTTGAATTCTTCACTTCCATCTTGTTTTCAACTTCCTTCACTTGCTTACTCAACTTGTGCTTTGTCACCGTAGTGCCATTGGGGACTCCTAGAGCATCTAAACACTCTAACACTCATGTGACCAAAGAGAAATGACTCAACCCTTCTTAATATTACCAGTTTCTCCTATGAACTCAAAGCCTACACTAAGCCACACTTGGCTCTAACTCATTCTTAGCCTTAATCCACTTCTAACCGTGACGCTCCATCAAGAGTCCAAACACCATATGAGTCGTCGATCATCCTTGAGGAAGCTAACTCTTGATTCTTGAGATAAGCATATATTGATCCTACATCCAACAAGTTAGTTTATGGTTCTCACTCAATCACCAAAACATTCATACCTTCAGGGTTTCCAATACTTCAAAGGTCATAAAGCTTACACTGTGACCGTCCGTTGTCATGAACGCTGCGACGCTTGCGCTGTCCACCGCCACATTTACTATGCCACCCTCCCTGTTCCCTCCGCCGCTCGTCACTCCCTAGGAAGTCCACCCCAAAACACCTAAGCCTGATGTTAGCTAGAAGATCCATTTAGGAACGTGGTGTTGCTCCTTTTGGTGGCCAAGAGTTGGCTGCATCGTGCGCTATCATATGGCAGCCACCTCTCCATTGCCGTGCTACCAGTACAATTAATCTCTACAGCAAAGGTATGATGCCTTTCAGTGCCCCTTTTTTTTTGATAAATTTGGATGGAACATCTAGAAGTTGTAGTTGTACATTTCTTGATTTGGACGGTTGCTGTTTACAGATTTGGTCAATGTAACATGTCAGTTGCTCATAACTTGTTTCCATCTCTATTTTGTGTAGATGGGTAGAAGTTGGATTAATAGTAGACTATTTAGCAAGTCACATCTGGATGGAGTTAGTGAGTTCATGGACTTCATTTCATAGAGATTTGCTGAGGTGAAGAGATACTTTGTCCATGCCGTCGGTGTTTAAATCAAGCTTATGCACATAAAGGAGTTGTGGAGGATCACTCATACATTAATGGGATGGCAAGCACATACACAGTATGAATGAATCATGGAGAATCAACATATGCTGAAAATGCAAGTAATCAGGGTGAGCATATTGCTTTTAATAATGAGGATATTGGAGTGGATGAGGATGACGAAGACCATGATGATAGAATTCCTGAGATATTGGAGGAATTGCACACAGGTGAGAAAGAAGATGGAGAGCAATCCATGTTTGCAGCTGTATTAGATGACATGAAGAAGCAACTTTATCCTATTGCACCCTGTACAATATTTTCTTTTGTGGTGAAACTACTTCATATAAAGTCATTTTATCAGATCAGTAATGTTGCATTCACAGCAATACCAAAGTTGATGTCATCATCATTCCCAAAGTGTTCCCCACCTGCATCTGATGACGAGGCAAAGAGAGTTATTCGTGCATTGGGACTTGGATATGATTCAATTCATGTGGGTCCAAATAATTGTGTTTTGTTTAGGAAGGACTATGCAAAACTTGTTGAATGTCCTGTATGTGGTGCATCTAGATGGAAGGAAGAAGATCCCTCATAAGGTATTGACAGGTTCCATTGATTCCAAGGTTGAAGAGAATGTTTGGATAAAAAAAATAGATAAGAGTGCACAATGGCACAAACTGAAGTGGCATCTAGTTGATAATGAGCTTAGCCATCCTGTTGATGAGGTGGCATGGAAAGACTTTGATAGAAAATATGAGTGGTTTGCAGAAAATCCAAGGAACATCAGACTTGGACTTGCTACAGATGGGTGGGAACACGAGCTCTTTGTATAGCACCCTAGTATTTGTTGTTCCTTACAACTTTTCTCCATGAGAATGTACGGAACAATCTAGTTTCATGATGACCCTACTCATTCCTTGTGAGGCCGTGGAAAAAAGTCCAACTCCCATGGCTTGTGATATGGATAAACCATGAGAAATACTCTCACCATGCTATTTCAAAGAGGGAAGACCAACTTATATAGCTAGTGACTCAAAGCATAGTAACCTCGAATTAACTCTTTTACGCGAAGCGAGGACGAAAGCGTAAGTGGGTTGCTGTGGAGGTGTTGTCCATGCAGCATGCGCTTTGGCATGAACCATATTTGGGTCTGGGCTATTACAGAATGGTATCAAAGCCGACCTTCACTGTGTCACGATCGCGCACGGTCAAGGGCGCAGATACGGTGTGCATGGCCATGGGCACTGCGAGGTCACAACATGACACGTATACTAGCACTGACGTATGGATGTGGCTAGGGAGGATTGATCATGCGCATCTGTCCCTAGTATGGGTAAATTGCCTCAACAAGGACATCGAGTCCTTTGAGGGTGGGAGTATGTGAGGTCCGTGGAAAAAGACCCAACTCCCATGGCTTGTGATGTGGGTAAAGTATAAGAAATAATCCTGTTTTGCTAATTCAAAGAGGAACAGACCAACTTAAATAGTCAGCGACCCAAAGCACAGTAACCCTAGGTTAACTCTTTTACGCGAAACGTGGATGAAAGCGTAAATAGTTTTTTGTGTAGGTGTGGTCCATGCAGCGTGTGCATGGGCATGAGTCATATTTGGGACTGGGTTGTTACATCCCTGGTCCCAACCAATGCCCTGGAAAAGATTTTGATGTCTTTTTAGAGCCACTCATAGAAGAGTTATTACAACTTTGGGAAGGTGTTCGTACTGCTGACGCTTTTGCTGGAACTACGTTTGATCTGCATGTTGCAGTTCTATGGTGCATTCATGATTATCTGGCTTTGAGTGTGCTATCAGGTAGAATCACCAAAGGTTATTATGGTTGTGTGCCTTGTGGTAAAAATCCTTGCACAAAAGGATAAGGAATAAAGTATGCTAATTGGACATCAGCGTTTCCTTAAAAGGGACCATCCATGGAGGAAAATGAAATGTTTTGATGGTCAAATTGAGAAACATGACAAACCGAATGTATTTATTGTAGATGAGTTGATGGAGCGTCAGGAGAGGGTCAAGGATATTGTGAGACCTGGTAAGCATACTGAGAGAAAAAAAAGAAAGCGGGAAGCGGATGCATAATGTTGTAAGTGAAGGACATGCTTGTTTGATTTAAGTCAGGGAGGAGATAACGGCCGAGTCAGGGGAGGTTCGGGATGCGGAAAGAGCAAACTTCTGCGTACTTCGGAGCTCGGTTGAGGAGATCAGGGCGGCCCAGCTGCTCCCTGGAAAAGTGACCAGAGGTTGCAGGAAGAGGTAACATGCGGAGCCAACTGGCCAATGAGAGGGAAGAGGGAGCGCAGGGCCAGGTGGAGCGGCTGGGCGTAGCTGGGCCGAAAGGGAAAATGTGAGGGAGAGGAGGCTGTGGCCCAGGGGAAGGTTTTGTTCCTTTCGTAAGTTCTTTATTCTCTATTAATTGTTTAATTATTTTATTTCAAGGAAAAATGTTATTTGATGGAAATTGATATGCCATTCAAAAGAATGATATGAATGCAACCTTAGCATTTTATTTTAAAAATAATTTTATTCTCTACTAATTTGTGAAATGCACTTAGGGAAATTCAAAATTTTAATATTATTAAAAGTGGAAATTTTTTGGTTGTTACAGGACGTTGTCAACTTCGTTTTTCTCCTCTAGCGACTCTCTCCCACAGGCCAGTGGCCACGATCAGAGCACACAGCTCGTGGAAGAAGCATTCTGCAGAGTAGACCCCTTCTCCTCTGAGTCGGAGTACGACTCATGGCGGACTGGGGGCCGGTGTTCATCGGGCTGGTGCTGTTCATCCTTCTCACGCCGAGGCTGCTGTTCCAGATCCCCGGCAAGGGCCGGATCATCGAGTTCGGCAACTTCCAGACCAGCGGGCTCTCCATCCTCGTCCACGCCGTCATCTACTTCGCCCTCATCGCCTTCTTCCTCCTCGCCGTCGGCGTCCACATGTACCTCGGCTAGCCAACCACCATGGCCTGCAGCTTCTTAATATTAGGTACAGTAGCGGTCTAGCGGAAGCAAGCTCATCTCTGCAACAGAGTGATCGACTATGTTGCTGGTTCGCATGGTTTAATACTGCTAGGAGGGGCAGTGTGATTGGGTTGTGTTCTCGGGGTATTTGTTGGTCTGCTACTATTTTTTTCAGATATCTATACTCCAACTATTCTTCTCTCTTAGTGTTAAGTGTATGAACCAATAAGTTTTGCGTATTCAATTTTAATCGATTTTTGTAGTTGGAGTGGACCCTGACAAAGCGGTGATTGGTGAAGCTGATGCCCCACCTGAACTCTCGAATACCGTTGTCGTCGCTGCAAGCATCCATCATTCACAGTAGGAGCACTCAATGCAGTTAAAACGGTCTCTGACCAGACGTTCAGAGTGAAGGAGATACGGTTTGGGGACATTCATTGTTATTCTAATAATATATCGCCCTACCTATGCAGGCTTTAACATGATTTTTAGCATGCCGAAAATTGCAGGCTCGTCAGCGCATGCCAAACCTAGGCGAGTTTGTTAACATGTCCATTCCATTTCTCGCAAATGGATTGTGCTGCGGTCCATAATCCATTCATTCCTTTATGTACGTCGGTGGCCTCTTCTTGTTTGCAAGGGGGTGTCTTCTATGATACCGAAATACTTCCTCCATCGCCTTTTACTTGTTCTGGGTGTGAGCATGTAGATTAAGGAGGGTGAAAAAAGTGTAATGTGCTAAAAACGAGGAAAAGAGATAGAGATAGTAATGTATTGAGAACAAAGAAATGTGTACGGAAAAACGAGGATGACAAGTAAATGAAAAAAATTTGTGAACTCTATAACAAGTAACTGAGAACGGAGAGAGTATCAAACCTTCTATCATCATAGGCTGAAAGGCCTGCTGTCCTCCGCCAGCCCACGTTCCAAGTCTTCCTTCGTGTATTGTCATTTGTTTGGTGGGCTGCATTTTAGGAATGTTTTGTTGCCCGGACTATACCTCACCTCCAGTGGTGGACCTAGGACTTGTCATCCGGGCATTCAAAAAATAACTTGGCATTTGAATTTGATATAAATTCTATAAACCAGATACGCCCGTAAGTGATGAGAATTTGGCCTATCTTATGAGAATTGGTGTAATGTTCTTCAAATATGCGAAGTTTGAAAACTGAAAGTTCCGGTTTGGCAAACCGAAAGTTCCGGTTTCCACAGACTTCGCATATTAGTTTCTTTTGATTCTTTTGTTGTGGTTATCATATCATATGCATCACGTAATACATGTTCACACACACTTTTTGCACCCCATGGATTCTAACATATAGGGGGAGCTCTCATGTTTCTCACTTGATGTGCAATTGGCTTTTTAGGCCAAAATTTGAATTCAATTCAATATGCACATCTTTAGGGGGAGCAAAATCCTATATGCTAAAATCCAGAATCTGAATTCCTTGAATATCTTTTATAAGCTTTAATCAAGGTTGTCATCAATCACCAAAAAAGAGGAGATTGAAAGTGCATCTACACCCTTAGTGAGTTTTGGTGAATTGAATGACAACATGACTAAGGGACTAACATTATTTGTTGAGTATTTGAGCAGGTTGTTAGTCTCAAAAGAATATTGGAAATACCTTGATTCATGAAGATTGTCATATCCCTTTTGAATCAAGAATATATTGATCACAAGTCAAGTGAAGTAATCATAAAGCAAAGGATGAGATCAAGATCTATAGTGGATTCAAAAAAGGTCTCAACAAGAAGCTACTTGACTTGTGAAGATAAAAGTGGATGTAAAGAAAGTCAAGAGAAGCAAAGACAAGCAAAAAGAAAGAGGTCAAGATCTATGATGAATCAAATTAAGATCTCTACATGAATCTACTTGACTTGCAAAGATTGAAGTTGATGTCAAGGATGCCAAGAGAGGTTGTGCTTAGCAAAAGTGAGATCAAGAGTTATGATGGATTTTATTTAAGATCATAACCAAAGGCCCTTGGTTTTTGAAGTTGACATCAAGGAATTCAAGAAGCATTTATTGAATATAGAAGGTAACATTTGACTCAAGTTAGTGAGAAGGTGAAATATTAACTTGACAATGTCACAATGAACCGAGAAAGGTAGAAGGGCAAGAAGGAGTCTTGGCACCGAGAAACCTTAGTACCAGAGAAGGACAAGTTAAGTTGAATCGTGATGGACCTATCAAGCTACAAGGAGTCATAGTTTGCTAAGTGCCGATATTCTATTGATAATTGAAGATAAGAAGTAACTTGGAAGCAATTTAGTGGACATTGATCATATGGTTTGAAAGCGTCCAAGTTTACTAGCTAAAGATGGAGTTGCTCAAGGAAAGAATGTGTTGCTCACCCTCAAGAAATGTCTTGTTGAAGAAGTGGCAATATTCAAGAAGTGAAGCTCAAGTGTTGATTATAGGTTTTTCATTTAATCTTGGCTATAGGTACGCCGCTCTATCAAGGGGATGCAACATGGATCTTTTATAGTCTCAGTGCTCATGGAAACTCAAATAAGAAGAGAGAAACACAATGGCCATACACATTCACAAGTTTTGCTGAAACAGGAAAAACCAGAGATTTCAGTTGCCTAAGTCTCCACTGGAGTGTCCGACACTTTGTCGGGGTGTCCGAGAAGCCCTCTCTATGGCTGAGGTTCTCTTCTCCGAAGTGTCCAGCATTTTGCCGAAGGTTCCAAACTGGAAGTTCCGGTTTTTCTAATGTTGTGTCTAACGGCTAGTTACCGTTAGAAACCGAAAGTTCCAGTTTTCCCAGTTTCAGCCCCAATGGCTAGTTTTTGAGGGAGTGGTATAAATACCTCCACTCTCCCCTTAGTGGTAGCTTGGTGTTGCCCATGTCCATAACTGAGCCAAAGCATTTTAGAGCTCTTCCCAACCCCTCTTTGTGAAGCTTGTGTGATTTGTGAGAAATCTAAGTGTTGGGTTGACAGAGATTGCATTTGAGAGCACAAAAGAGCACTCCCATCCATTGAGCGCTTGAGCAAGTTGCAAATCCGTGAGCATTTATTACTCTTGGAGCTGAAGCCTCCTAGATGGCTAGGCATCATCTGGTGAGCCTCCAAGCTGTGCCACAAGAAGTTTGTAAAGGCCCGCTTCGCCTCCGCAAGGGAAGAAGCAAGATAGTGATTCGAAGGAAGCGATTGAAAGAGACCCGGCTTGGAGTTGGCTTGTGAGCAGCTCAGGTTTCCTCAACAGAGACGTAGACGACTTGGGAGCAAGTCGTTGAACTTCGGTGAAATAATTCCTCATGTCCTTGCCTTGTCTTGTATTTCTTGTTTTTTTAAGTTGTGCTTGTGACTAACCCTTGATTCTCTGTAAATCAAGTGGCTATCTTGTCCTTTGTACTCTTTTAGGAGTGATTGGCAATTTTCTCGAGAAATCTCTCAATGTTCAGGTTTATCTCTGTCCCGAGAAAACCGAAAGTTCTAGTATTACAAACCGGAAGTTCCGGTTTAGGCATTTATTACTGTCTGTTTTAACTGTCCATGCACAATCAGAAGTTCCAGTTTTAGCAGTTTTAATTTCTACTACAAGTTTGTGTTAATTTTCAGGAACGTCTATTCACCCCCCTCTAGGTGACATCTAGGTCCTTTCAATCCTCTGACTGAGCCGACCCACACCCACCCGCGCCGCACCACGGCCGTCACCTCGCGGTTCCAGCTTCATCATTCGATGCCCAAACCGTCTCCACCGCCCAAGCTCTGGCGGCGCCCCCCCCCCCAAAGCATCTACCGCCGCCCTCCACTACCGCCATGCTAAATTCTTAGCATGCGATGCCCCCGCCCTGCACCACCCACCGCCGGCGACCACTATCGTGGCCGGCGCCGCCCCGCCCGCACCATGCCTCTCATAGCCGAACCTACTTTCCTCCGTTTTATGGAGAGGAGGAACTCGGGGGTACAAACCTATGTAGCTAAAGGATTCTCCTGCGATGATGATGGCGGTTGCGTCATGAGCTCGCCAGAACCCTAGAAATTACTTAATGCAATTACGAGATCTGCACTGAGGAAGTGAAGGTACTGAAGAAATCAAAGCAAGTTACTAAAAGAATCAAGAGAAATTACTGAATGAATCGTAATAAAATTACTAAAGATGAATCAATGAAAAATGTGGGCCGGTTTGTCGGCGCAGACCCAGGCGCGTGGGTGGGGCGCGGGTGCACACGGGTCAGTTTGGTCAGTTGGCTTGGTCGTTGGCTAGGTAATTGACTCCGGATGAAGAACTAGGTGAAGAATAGCATTTGTATTAATTTCAATATATAGAAAATATATATTATGAAAGTGTATCACATGATGATATAAAAGCACGAGGCTCATTTTGTTGAAGTTAATCAAATCTATATTAGTTATTGGTCAACATTAGATGCCTTAGAACCTAAATGCATACTTATTTTATAATGGAGGTAGCAACACTGAACTGAGGGAGTACTTCAATTGCACCTCAAGCACAACTACCTGGTTTACCTAGTCCTTCGGCAGTTGTATGTCTTACATCACCTCAAGCACAGCTGCTAGCTTGGTCACCTAGTCCTTCCGCAGCTGTATGTCTTTTAGTCTCTGGTCATACCACAGCTGGACACGTAGTACTGCATGAAGGACAGTAGCTCCTTGGCTCTTTGCTTTCACATCAACACATCCATGCAAGGAAGCGGGGCACAGGCACACCACGCACGGGTGCCGCAGCGGTCCCACGATGTGCCCACTGTTGTTCACGCTGCTGCGAGCCACTTTGTCTAAGTGCGACAGCATCTTTCCTCGGCGCCCATGTCCTGCAATCTTAGACGAGCGGTAGCATCTTTCCTCAGCGCCCATGCACAGCACGCATGCTACAGCAGCGGTCTGGCCACGCCCGTGAGTTTGACTATGTATTGTACATTCATTGAGGCCAGCACGGACGCATGTGTCATGTCTCATCCACCGTAGACAATAATCATCAAGAGGATCGGGCCGTGCCTTGCGATAAGCTCCTGCAGTTCAATGATGCCGGTCCCAATGAGTCAGCACAGTGATTAGGTCATGGCAGTGTTGGCACCGGCGAGACGGCGTCCATTGGTCGAGGAACCGACGACATCAGTGTACGATGTACCTACACAGAGCTTCTTACATGAAGGGCCCGACCCTGCGCTCCTGTAGCACAGAGATGATTATTGACTACGGACATGTATGGATCAGTCAGGTAGGAGGATAGCGAGACCAGAAAGGCAGCTTCATTGCACGGTATGGATGCCTCGCCAGCTGGCCGTGCCGGCCAGCAACGGGAGGGGTCCACACTACAAATCTCTCTTGCTAAAATCTCACAATCAGGCTAAGCGAATTTGCTCTAACTGGGAATCGAAGCATCCAGTGGAGTAAGCCCTGAATTCCTCGACCTCATGTGGCTCATACTATTTCCATCTTCCATCTCGTAGATGAATGTTCTCCTTCGCATTGTATATTATTGTTCCTTATAGCAGAAGGGTATGTAGTGGTGGTTTATTTTGATGATCCTTCTAGGAAAGAGGATCAAAATGACCAATGGCGGATATACAGAGGGCGGTGGGGGCATGTCCCCCCCCCCCCCCCCCCCCCCCCCCCGCTCTGCTCATTTCCACTGCAATTTGAAGGGGGAGGGGAAAAAGGAAGAAAGTGAAGGAGAACGGTGTGGCAGAACCATCCCAAAATCATGGGCGACTCACCTACAGGATCATATTAGATGATATTGAGCAACAATACTCAAATAGTACAACACGAGTGGATTAAAAATATAATATAAAAAACGGATTTAAAGTCTTACAATAGGCTTCAAGTGGTACTTAGGATGGAGTTATAAAACAGAGTGGAAGCAATAAAAGTAGCGGAACGATAGTACACTCGACGGTTTCTTTATCCTGAAACATGTCCTGCTATAAGACATGCTTCAGCCCTCGAGACCAGAGGTAGGTGAGGCGGGAACCCATTCAACACAACCGTTAGAAATAGGTTCTCCATTCCACACGAATTGCACAACGTCCACACAAAACACTTGCAAACAAAAAAAAACCTGAGTATTCTAATACCCAGCAAGACTTACCCGTTAAAGTGGTCATCTACAGCTAACTCCTAAACATAAGTAAGCTGACTCATATGGGTCCTTGCTTTTAAAATTTTAGCTAATAGTGGGTCCTTGCTTTTAAAATTTTAGCGGTAAGTTAAGTTTCAAGAAATATTAATTTAGCTGGCACTGTAAACCACATCAAACATTCTAAAGCTAACAACTTTCATTTTATTAATGAAATTTGTTTAGTTATTTCAGATCACTAAATATTGCATTAATGCATTATCATCATTCCTTGGTATGATAAAATCTTGAAAAAATTACTTTTCTGTTTCTTTAGTCAAACTTTATGTTTTAGAAAATTTCTGTATTTATTTTCATCAAAAATAAATTTTAAGTGATTTATCTTTTAAATGGTATTTAATTCATTATTAATCCATTTGATTTCAATAAATCCTAAAAGTTTCTCTAAAAATCATTTATAACCTCTCTGATTTTATTAACAACTCAGATTTGATTTTATATTTTTGAAAACTAAGTTAAAGAAGTTTTATAACTAAATTTACTAGCTATCTTTTACAAATAGAAAGCTATCATCGCATATGATTTCATTTAAAGTTTAAAAGCAATAATAATTCATTTCCTTGCATATCATTTCTTTATAGGACGTGAATCATCTGAAGGGGAGCTTGAATACATTCTGTTAGCCGAGGATCTTAACTGTGAGCAAGGCCCAGGCAAGCCCCAATGCATTAACCCTATTTTATACTTTATCATTGTATATTATATGGTTAATGTACTGCACATTAGGTTTGTAGGAACTGATTGGAACCGTAGACTGCATGATAGGTATCCTACCTATGTTAAGTATACTGCTACAGATAACTCAATGTAGAGATAGGCTATAAGACTTAATTCGTGGTAGAAGTTGAGTGGATGGTAAATTCACTTGTGAGCTACAGGTTATTAATGTGGGGTTGGAAGTATCACATAATGATGAGGTTGGATAAGTTTATTGGATGAAATAATTAATTGGAGACCGGACGGGGGTGATGTATAGGATGGTCTGGGAAGGCCGATCCTTCATGGTGGTAGCCCCATTTGTGTCAATTAAGGACGAGTGTGGCCCTCTTGAGCAAGTTTGAATAGTACCGATTACATACTAAATATATGGGACATATGAAACCGATGTAACCCAATATCTATAGTAGTTGGACATCCCTCTAACCCTCTTCAGGTAGTGAGTGGAGAGCGTTGGATCTAACCATGGATACATCCAGTGGTGATCGCATGGAGGATCATATGCTCGACAGAGGTAGGCCTCGAACCAGGCCTATGGTTTTGCTGTGAAAGGTTGTCGTACCTGACTTCTAGGGAGCGTGCGTACATCGTGTAATTCGGGTTTCTCCTACTTGATATAAATCGATTATAATCGCTACCCCTTACAGTAACGATTACCGCTTGTCTCACTGCATCACATCGTAGTAAGAAGTGAATTAAGGGTGGAATGAGGAATTATGATTTGTTTGGTATAATTATCAAGGATTTCTTGGCCACCATAATTGTAGTAGTTTATAGTGCAAATTAAATTTATTTTTCTCAAAACTTAATTTACTGCTAAAACCTAAAAATAAGGATCTACTATTAGTTTGGATTTTTGCAAATAGTTATCCCATGTAAATTAGGCTTTTCATATTTAGGAGTCAGCTGTAGTGGCTACTTTGGCGGGTAAGTCTTGCTGAGCATTAGTTGCTTAGAGCTTTGCTCTTTGTTGGTTATGATTGCAGGTGACACATATTTCTCTCTCCAATTTCAATGTGATGGTAAGGCACATTAGAGTGGTTCCATCCGTTGAGTCCCGCTTGCCACGATGAGGTGATTTGTGTGCTGCTAGGAGGTGCATCGTATGGGCTCAATGCATCCTTATGCTTAGTCACTAGGAGACTCTAGTTTTGTAAGTAAGTTGATGCTTCCGCATTTTCAAAGATGTTTTGTAAACTTAAACAACAGTTTGTGATCCATTTTATCGTGGTGGAGTTGTAATGTTAGTCCTTGCTTCACCGAATGACATCTGATAAGATTCTGAGGTCAATGAATCATCACCTTTGTAGGGTGATCTATCACAACATGGTATTAAAGCAATGTCGAGAATAGTACAGCTTTAAAGCTATTTTCGAAAAGCTAACTATGTTGAAAAACCCTAGTTAAGCCCTACTTGAGGATGGTCCGTATAGAACCATGAAATTCTAGACGTGGGACGTAGACAGACGGCAAGCTGATGTCTAGCATCTAGACGGTCTAGGCACCGTCTAGACACATTAGACGTATTAAACGTATGCACACTGTAGCAACAAAAATATGTAGAGAAATAACATGAAAATTTGATAAATGCAAACGAGTGAAGCCTGGAGGGAGGTGACAGCTGGGCTGGAGCAAAGGGCAGCAGAGGGAAGCACTGATCTAGGGGAGCGGATGACTCGGCGGCGGTGGATATTTGGAGGGCAGCGGCTAGGCAGTCGGTGGAGAGAGAGAAACTAGAAGGGATATGTATTTAAGAGCCAGACTAACACTAGGTTTTCACCGATTCACATGCGGGAACCCATTTCACTTCCTGCCCATACAAATACTTTCACCAAAACGCATGTCTAAACACGTGATTTGCTGTCTATACGCGTCTAGAAGGCGTTTAACTACCATGTTTAGACAGACTTTGACGTTTTTGAGCGTCTAGACGCGTCTTGCGTCTAGAGCCGTGACCAGGGGGTAAACCAGGAACCCCAAGTCTTGCGTCTAGACTTCGTCTAGACGCATTAGACGCGCGTCTAGTGTAGAATAATACGGGACGTAAAGTTGTTATTTCGTTATAGTGTTATCTCTCTGTGTTGTGTGAATTTTCTACAGGTACGCTAACCATGAAATTAGTACGTGTAGAATTTGATGTTCAGAGAGCATGTTTGCCATCGAAGTCACGTACGGTCAACTATATTGATCAAGTTTTATTTTTGTGAGGACCGATAGAACGATTGCATATTGAGCATTTGCATTTAAAAAGTGTAAATAACCAAGTCATCTTAAAATAAATATCCTAATTTATAAAAAGTTTGAAAAGTTTTAATCCAACCAAATTTAGAGAAAAACCGCTTTGAATTTCAACTGCTACTGCAGTTGAGGCAGATGGTATAAAGTTTGTGGAGTATATGCACTTTTGAAGAATCGGTGTTCGACCTGAACTTTTGGATTTTTAATATAGTGGTTCATATGTGCCAAGATGAAAAAGAATCGTCTAATTTGAAGACAGGAACCTCCTTCACCTGTGTTTAACCTTGACACAAGCAACCATGTCTGGAGTCATGAGAGTAGGCTCAAAATATTATTTCCGATACTCTACAAGCCTGCAAGACAATAAAGTTACTAGGAACAACCCAATATAGTTTTATTCAGCCTTTCTAACTGCACAAATATTGTCCCTCATTTCGACCCTAGGAATTATTTTTGGGCACCCTTACTTGCTCCAAACCATACGTTCTGACCTCCGTCAATAGTATTTCTAACGGTCTTGAGGGAACTGTTTAAGATACCTGCCACCGTGCTGAAATTTGTGGCTTCAGGCCCCTTTGAAAATTCATACTCCACGATTCCTTGACCAATCTTCAAGTTTAAGTATTCTATAAAAAGGTTATGATGCTCGCTACAGATTTGGTAGTCAAAATTATCTAAGATTTCATCCCGCAAGCGCTGGTAAAAATCCTAACTATATGAAGACCTAATCCAGATCAGAATTTCAGCGTCAGCTTTTATCGGATTAAGACAAGTGAACCACCCCCCCCCCCCCCCCCCCAAACTGGTAACTGTAATCCCGGTAACATATAATGAATGAATGAATTTCCCTTGTCGCAAAAAAAATAAACTTTTCATTGCTAATCGACATTATATACTTTCAGATGCAAGAACAGTGAATACCATATGAAAAGAAAGACGAATGGTTCGCAAATACTCTGCACCTCTGTCCGCTTTCAACGTTCCCATCTGGCCATATATGCACTGAAGAAAGTACTGTACAATATAGCACATACCAACCAAAATGGACCCACCAAACTACTAATAGCATACTTTTTTTTTTGCAGGAATCATTACTACAGCATTGGTAGACCAAACTGGGCCGTAGTTCAGTTACATGGAACCGGAGACACACTACGGATTCAAGCACTCCCTTGTTAGGACAAGCGAGTTAGCAAATGTCTCCAGTAAAAGGGATACAAAATTACGAACACAACAAAATGAATCACCTAAATAATCTGCTTAACTGCCACCAATACCATTCCAATAATCCAGAGGCGAGAACTTGACCAGCCCACCTGTGAACATCGTGAAAAAGCATGAGTTCTGCAGATGCAAAAGCACCCCTCATGTTAACCAGCGACTCAGCACTTGGCAGCAGCGCAACACAATTACAGGAGAAAAATTCTACCCCACACTACTACTGCCAAATGAATGGCAGCGCTTGCGAAGGGTCCTCAAACACAGCGTCAGGAGCAAATGTGTGGTGAGCAGCACCAGATGCATATCCAACGGCTGCGGCTGTCGTTGCATCTTGTGACGTGGCAATGAAGCAAGCAAGTGGGGAGGTGACCTGTGCTGGACCTGCAGCTGGGGAAGGACGATGCAGCGACGATGACAGAAGAGAGAGAGCATACTCAGGGCCTAGCATGCCAGAGAGACCGCTGCTTCTGGTGTGGCTGTCATTTCTAGCTAGAAGATTATTGGGGTGGAATTCATTGAGAATGCTACCACCCTCCTGAGAGAAAGGAAACTGTTTTGGCGCCTTGAAGGTTCCTGCAAATGAAATGGAGAAGGCCTGCTGACCATCGATCAAGCGCATGCTGTTGGAGTTCTGGCCCGATCTTGTAGCTAATTGTGGATGGATTGCAAATTGGTTCACTGCGAAAAATAACATATTATTCATATATTTACTTTGTTTTTTCATTGATGGAAATTGGGTAAATTTTGCTCAAAAGAGTTATTAAGAAAAATCTAATAGAATTGGCAAGAAGCCAATCATAAAAATATTACGATAAGCAGAAAAAGCACACTAGTACAGTATAAAACATAATGATGAAGGGAACATGTGCTCACGTCAACATTTCTAATTTACACACTTTTCTGTTATTATTAAAAAATTAATTAATAGCTTAATAAGGATTTATATACAACTGTAATTACAGTATATGAACAGAATCATATAACTGTAATATGATTAATGGATTCATAGTAATTACAATATCTGAACTGAAATATATACCTGTAATATGATTACTCAAGTCCAAACCATGTAAAGAAACTTGCTGATGGTATGGAAAGGACCCCAAATTCATCACGTCACGCTGTGGCTTTCTACGACGCCTGTTATGGCCATCCAAACGCTTCCGGCAACTTCGTTTGCCCTCGTCAAACTCAGATAGCATGTGAAACCTGCAAGTATATGACAACAAACAACATTCAGAACAATGGATTTCAACTGACAGCATATATAGCAAAATGCAGAACTTTTCTTTTTGGACCTTGATGTCATACAGGATTTACGCTATATTCTGGCAATACATATTAAACAAATACAGAATTAACCATCAACATTCAAATGATGTGTTATGTTTGGTGCTTGGTCTACACTATGCATGAAACTGATTTATTAACTACTCCCTCTGTCCCAAATTATAAGTCACTCTGCACTTCTCAAAATTTTCCAAATTATAAGTCATTCTCACTTCCCGAGACAACTTTTTCTCTTCCTAATACATCTCCACTCTATCTCTCTCCTCCTCGTTTTCAGAACATTCCACATTTTCTACTTTTCTTAATTCCCATGCCCGACCCCAAAACAACTTATAAAAAAGGACGGAGGGAGTAACAAATAAATTTCAGAGTCAGTTCTGTACAGTGACATAAGCGGGCAACATAATCTATTCTTTTCTAAACACAGTGCAAAAAGTGTTTATAACAACTAAGTTCCAGGATCATTTAAATTTTCTATTTTTAAAAAATGTTCAATTTCAAAATTCAGTGTGATAATTTTGAATGCTGAGCTCTCAAAATGGAAACACACATCATCATATATTAAAAAATAAGAGCATAAATACAGAATTGTAAAGCTTTAGTGTAAGCGAGATCAAGTTCCAAGGGTAAGCAAATTGTTACGGAAATGTTGTTACCAAAATAGGCATATTGTGATTTCTTTCTTGGGAACAAAATAGACTGATACTAGGAACTTCAGCTGGGGAAGAACTTCTATCCTAGCTCTTACCGCTCTAGTTTGTCTACCTGTTTTTTAATGCTGCAATATCAAGTCCCTCAATAGCACTTGATGTTTCAGTTATTAATGCAATTCAAATCATAAACAAGTTCCACTTTAAATGACGATGGTAGTGTTGGCAGAGTGGAATATTTGGAGAACAAGTCAACAAAATGCCAGTCCCATATAAATTTTCAGAATGCACTAAGGTAGGTGTTCTTCAATTTGGAATTTGTCAAGGGTATTCATATAGCAGAGCACAAGTATTCCCGACATATAAATTTATGAAACAATGGGTGGGCAAATTTGATAAAAACATTAAAATGTTTGCCTTTTCTCATTGTAAATGTTTATATATCTTGGGTCCCCTTTTGGCATAGCTTCTCTGGAAGTGATTCCCTATGAGAAGTGATTCTTTGATGGGAAGTGACTCTGTGGCTGAAAGTGATTCGCTTTGATTCTCTAGGTAATCGCTTCACAAAATCAGGAGAAGTTAGTTTTGTCATCTCCCCCTTAGTTCATTTTCAGAGAATCACTATACACTTTCACAGAATCAGTTCTCCAGATAAACATCGGCTGGTACTGTTAGATCAATATGTAATGTACAGACAAGGTGAAGTTGACCCAACAACTTTGATCTAACTGCTAATCAATTCAAAAAAAGGCAGGCCAGGGTACATAACTCCAGCTTGCGTAGGGTCCGAGGAAATGTCTGATCACTATGGTCTTTTCTACACAGCCTTTCCCTAATCAATAATACAGACATGAAAAAACATCATGTTTGATCCAGCTCATGCTATTCTATGGCTTTTAATAAAAGCGCAATATCATGATAAAAGTATGACCAAATGAAGCATTTATGATGTTGGCGGAAGGGGTAAAGTTGGGGGGGTGGGCAAATAGAAGCACAAGTTCATAGGGTAAAACTTCACTTGCTTGTTTCTGAAAATCCTCAATATTTTCAGAACCCTAGATTTTAATCTGTTGTCTTGCTCTATCTGTATCTTTTTTTGCTCTTTTCTAGTTATTTTATGATAAGTGATATTATAAAATGATAGAAAGATAATATGTGATGAAGCCTAAAGGATTGGCACAGGTGAAAATATCATATTGTGCACTATTTAATTGAATTTCTTCACAGAGATAAAGTACTTGCTAATAAAGTTTTGAGAAATTTGAATCTAGACACTGGCATCAGCACATCAAAAATCAAGTAATGCACAACTGGGTATTGCAAGATTATGGTTATTCCTACAATCTCATTCTGCATCTTGATGGATTGAAGACAGGTGAAAATAGTATGGATGCTCTTCGTCTCAGAACAGGCCTGAGCTCCAATACCAATTCTAACAAAGGGGGGATATAGCTTTTCATTCATATTATCAATTTTCAAAGTTACACTTTTAACCACTAAAGAAGAGAGCCTAGAAAGAACAAATTTTTTATGATCTCCAGAGGACCACCATCGATGCGACTTGGGTACTAGAATTGTCTTCAAGCACAACTATATGGTCTTTTTTTTAATAAAACCATTACTTTTGGAACCAGTTTCAGATAATTCCAAGGATTTGTGTCTATATCATAAAACCATTGGGCATGGCCCACATGTCAGCCTCTATTGGAACTATGCACTTATCCCCTGACTGTATGTGGGCCGGGATCAGAAATATGGGTTTGTGATATGAAGGGAACAAATACTTATTATGAAACTGGTTTTAGAAGTGGTTTTATGAAACAAGGGATCAAATAGTTGTACTTCTATGAAATTGACTCCAATGAGGTTATTTTGTATGGATATGACACACACAGGTAACTTACTTAGGCAGCAGCAGGCATATAGTTGAGTAAAATTCGTGTTTGAGCAGACCTATTGACCGAGCAGAAATTTATGTGGAGTCATATGATGTAAATATGTGACTGACCCATACCACCCACCCCTGCCTTTCATGACTCTGCAATGTTATTAGTTTTTTATGGTCCATTGAAATTAAAGGCATGGGCAGTCGTTCCATCATAGTCATTTTTTGGGAGTTGAGAAATCATAAGTGTATAAGGGTTCCCTCCCTAACTATAGCTCCCTCATGAGCGATCGCAGCATCAGCATAGTTAATAAAAAAGGAATACAATATTTGATATTGAACATCAAATAGTTCTCAGCATTGCTGTAAGCTTGTAAAAATGAGATTTCCAATGAAATTGAACTGATATGGACTAATGTTAGCACTAAATTTGGCAGCATTGCTCATGCGATCAGAAAGTATCACAACAGAAGGTAAGAGGATGATACCAACAGCACAGTATATGAAGCTAGGAGTTCAATTAGATAGTCCCTTTTATCTTATTCTTTACCTACAGTTTTGGGTATAGCATAGTTATACTTGTGGTACATATAAAAAACTTTATATAACTTCCACAAAGACGAATACAATGCAAGAGTTCAATTAATTTAAAAGAAGTGTTACATGATTAGTTGGTTCTTGGACTAATAAGTGGCATTAAAGTGCGCCATTGAAGAAAGATAAACAACAATGACATAAGGGAGCAGGTGGAGAAAAATGTTGACTTGTGAGTGCTTTCATTTATCATGCATTTATCCTTTGTAAAAAAAGAAGTATGTGCAGTTACAATACCAAAATAAATGGTACTTCTATTACTTGGTAAATACAATTTGGAAAGGATAAAG
>BCLG01000440.1:84735-102923 GCA_001602295.1 Zoysia matrella | reverse complement strand
TATATTTTTTATGAAAGTACTTTATAAAACAAATCTAATCATATAATTTTTATATTACTAAATAAGTTAAAAAATATTTGTAGTTTATATTCTCAATGTTTGATCAAAATATTAGCTTAAACGAGTTCCTTTATGAACCGGAGGGAGTACAAATTAAGGAAGATACTCCCTCCGTCCTAGAATAAGTGTTTTTCTTAGACTTTGACATCGATATTTAACTATTCATCTTATTTTAAAAAATATTTATTTATTATGAAATATTTTATTATTAGAAATTCTATAAGCATGACTTATTTGTTTTTATATATTTCTATGTTTGTTATTGGATAACATTTTTGTACTTGACATTCTTGCTTTTACTTTGAATCTTTTCATCTGTACAGCGGCTGCTGGAAGCTACAAGGGGCGTATGCTGTGGATTTCATTTTTACTCTACAATCTGCAAGGATTGTTATCAATAAATATTTGTCGATCTGCAGAATAGGAATCCTCCTTTCGGTTCACAAATAAGGTTGTTTTGGATAATGACACAGTCTTTAAAATATAACTTTTACTTTTACTTTTTATAAAAATATTTATTAAAAAATAATATATTTATACTTTTTATGAAAGTACTTTATAAAACAAATCTAATCATATATTACTAAATATGTTAAAAATTATTTGTAGTTTATATTCTCAATGTTAGATCAAAAGATTGTCTTAATCGAGTTCCTTTATGAACCAGAGGGAGTACAAGTTAAGGAAGATACTCCCTCCCTCATAGAATAAATGTTTTTCTAGACTTGACATCGATATTTAACTATTCATTTTATTTTAAAAAATATTTATTTATTACGAAATATTTTATTATTAGAAATTTTATAAGCATGACTTATTTGTTTTTATATATTTCTATGTTTGTTATTGGATAACATTTTTGTACGTACGTGAATTGTTCAGAAGTCAAATAATGCTCACTCCCCTTAAAAGTATGCCTGCATGTGAACAAGCCTACGTAAGACTGGAATTAGTATTTATCATTTGTTCCTTTTGTATCTTATAGTCATTTTTATTTCTTCAATAATAGAATAAAAATGATAAATTATATGAATGCCATTGTAATTTCTGAATTGGTTGATTCCATTTAATTTATCAACACCTTGTTTAGGGCTCCTTTGGGACGGAGGAAAATTTAATGTTTTCTATATTTTTTCTGTGAAATTGAATTAATTCTGTAAAATTTTTATATTGTTTCTGTAAAAATCATATGTTCCAAAGTAACCCTTATGTTCCTCGCCGCTTCATCTACTGATGAACCGATCCTGCATTTTTTCTGAACCTGAATTCAATTGGCTTTTATTTTGTTACTCTAAAGAAGACAACTAAAACAACAGAAAGTTCTCCTGCGATGAGCATCCAGTTCTCTGTTTTCTTTGTGATGTGGGTAAACAATAAAAGTGTTATCGAGGATATCCCCGCACTTTCTACAGGCTGAAGCACTTAAGCAACTCCAATAGGATGGCTAAAAAGATTTGTAAAGGTAAATATGACTAATTGTAGCAAAAAAAACTCTCCAACAGACCCTATATCACTCACTCTATTTTTGCTAGCTCTGAATTCCGCGTTCCTCGCTCGTCAACTTTGGAGGGCTTGCACGGCTCAACATCATCCTCTTCCCGCCTGATTCGCCCCCGCTCTCCTGTCACTCGCGCTCCACGTGGACAGAGCCTGGGACCGTCTCCGTCTCCACGTCGACGCCTGCGCCAGTCGGAGCCGCTCCGCTCCGTATCCATCTCCTTGCCCTGCTCCACAGCGGCCCCCGCACCTGCCGGATCGAGGAAAGCATCTCCAAAGCCGGTCCTGCCACATCGGGAGACCCAGGACTACTATGAGCTTCATGCAAGTTCTACGTAACAACAACACAAGGACAATTAGCATCTCGACTGCACATTCGAAAATAGCTGACCAGTCAGAGAGAATGCAGACCTTGTTGGTGCAGTCACCCGCTCCAGCGGCAACCTCAACGCCATGGCCGGTGCAGCAGAACGAGAGGACGACGTCGTGGCCGTCCACAAGCGGCGCGGCTTGGTGGCGGCCAGATGGCCTAGATCAGAGCTGCGAGGCCATGGTTAAAGAAAGATCCGAGGAACGGAGTGGAGGAGGCGGATCGAGCGAGGTGGAGGGGCAGGTTTGAATATGGCAATTAACTGATTTTTAGAGAATCTGTTGGATTGATCCAAGTTTTCAAGGGACGTTTTGTTTAAGAAGATGACTAAAATCAGAAAAAATAGAATTTGTTTTAGAGAGTCTACTGGAGATGCTCGGTTGCTAACTTCAGTTATGTAGTACTAAGAAAAACCTTATACTAATCCTCAAGTAATAGTAGTACTCATTAGCAATAGAACGCGTATCAATACTTGACTTGTAAACGAGGGTGAGTCAGACAGGGCTTGGGTACTATACAGCATCATGGTGTCGCAGGGATACTGAAAAGCCGACACTGCACAGAACTCCCTCCTTCCTCTTTTTTTATAAGTCATTTTAGGTCTGAACATGAAAATTAACATAAGTGTAAATAGTGAGATGTTTTAAAAATAAGAAGAAAAATAAAGTAAAGATGTATTAAAAAGAGAAAAAGTTATTTCGAGAAATAAAAACGATTTATAATTTAAGAAATTTTGAAGAGTCCAAATGACTTATAATTTGAACGGAGGGAGTTTTCAAAGTTAGTACTGTAGAAGTCAGGAAGAGTCGATGCTTCTTTTTTACTTCTTTTTTACTGGCTCACATATTTATTTGTCTTTTTACCCTTTCGTTGTGGGGAAAGAAGCGAAGTGATATTTTTTTCTTAGCTATAATTAGTATCAATGTTTATGCTAATGCTACGGTCAAAAAAATAATTTAAAAAATAATATATTAATATTAAAATAAATTTGTTTTATTTTTCAACTTTCCTTGGATCTTAAAGATTTGTTTCGGTAGTTGTGTTTTGTTAACTAACAGTAGGCTCAAAATATGAGAGATCTGAACAAACTTATCTATTAAATTTGTAAAATGGTGCGAGATTTTATCTGTCAGATTTGTAAAAAAAAAAAAACTCTAAATGTATTTTCTGCATGCACGTAGTTTAATCTATCTTTGTTGAAGACATTTTACATGTGTATGTAGAAAAGAAAAATTGTGCTTTTTAAAGAACAGATATAGAGAAGAGATAGAGATAATCAGCAGCTGGTTGTTCGTAACGTAACTAATCTACTGACTCAGACAGGATTCGAGCTATCTGATCTGCTATTTCTGAAGCAGCTATCCCAACCACTTGTCTAAAGTCACTTCCGATGAAACTCCAGAGGATCAGATTCAGTTTCATTCCTGTACTAGTAGTATCTCCAACTGGTTGGTCCGTGGTCTATTCGCACGGTGCTAATCAGAAACAGCAAGATCTGGATCATGCCCGGTCATATTCAAACGCAAGACGTTACTAGTTCTAGATCTGAACTGGACATGTGAGAAAAAGATACCTGCCATCTAGATGATCCTAAGCATAGAATGTACAGTACATGGGAGAAAGGTCCCTTCTATCAGCCGACCTCAGCTGCGGGTAGAGGTTCATCCTCATAAACAGGAAACATCACACTCGATCGGGAACCAGAAAAATGATGATACCTGTACTGCGTGAGAGTTTCTGTATCAAAGGATGGAATAATTTAGCAGAATGATACTTGTAGTGCTGGTGCTTTGGCTGCTGTGGTTGGAACGGAATGACCGTGTTTTTCGCCACCAGCAGATGTTACCGCATGTTTTGGTCAGTCGAGTTTGGGACCAAGCTGGCTGCTGGGGTTCAGCGGACTTGATCTCTCGGTCGCGGCTTCTCGACCACTTGTTTTTGTTTGGTGTTTTTTTTTGGTCGGATCGAGCCACCGGGGTTTGTGGTTGATCAGATCGTTGTGTTGTACCTTCCTTTCCCTCTTAATACTACTATACGTACTATGCACGATCTTGAGAAAAAAAAATAATTTAGCAGAAATGATCGCTGCCCCGTTTTCTTAAACCAATGAGAAAATGGAACTGGATCGAACTCTTGCGTTCTCCTCTCCTTGGTTTCTCGCGATCGATCTGTCTATGGAAATTATATAAGATCAGTGTACTACCATCACAGTATGTAGATCTTGTACAGCTGGGCTTGCAAATTTTATTCGTTGTGCTGCCATCAGTCCACTCTGTCAGGAACACAGCCAGCGTTACCAGATCAACAAAAAAGTCTTGTAAAAAATGTTTATATTCCGGTAAGGGGACCATGCCTGCAAACCAATCTATCCATCCCTCTCATCAAAAGGGCGATCCCAATGATGAGCCATACGTAGTACAATAATACACGACTAGAGAGTACAATAAGTGAGTCACCAACCCTTCTATCAGCTAGCCCCCTATCATAAGCTCATCACAGTTCTCTTTCTCTTTCTCTTTTCTTTCCTACTCCTATGATTTAGCCATTAAGAGAAGTATATCCCAAGCAAGCATTGTGCAATGATCATTCTTGGTAGGATCAGGTTCATCCTCTGCTGTTTTATAAACCCTAAGAACGACATCTGTGATCTACTAGCTCGAACAATGATTTGATCCTGAGGGAGAAAGAAAACGGTCGCTTATGGAGCAGGAACTGATTAATTTGGTTGTGATTTGTGAATGCAGGACCTAACCAAGCTATATATGATTTGTTGTACTACCATATAACCTAGCAGCAGGTTGATGAGAGGGGAGAAAAGGTGGTGAACGATGAGAGGAGTTGGGTGTGAAAGATTGAATATTTTGATGCGCAAAGCGCGTACGCGAGGATCAAGCATGGGCCCAGCATCGCCGCCGACGAAAAGTGTTCATGGAAGAAGAAAGTCGTAGTACAAAATAGTGTGGCAGGTACGACTGAAAAATCCAACCTGGTTGTCGAATTAGACCCTTTTTCTTTCTTTTTTTTTAACAAAATTTGGTTTGAATTAGTGAGCGGACTCGAGAATCCAAGACGATCGCTGGTCTGAGCTTTCGGCTGCGTGCGGGTTTTCACTGCGATCGATCAAGCAGTCGACATGTGTCTTCGGATTTCAAATGCGTGTCAGATGCAGTATACTTAGATAATTGAGCAACCGTGCGTCCCCTGCTTTGTTTGTTCTTCATCCCGTGTCAGGTTGGAGCACATGGCATTGCTTTGACATACTACTCCGACTGTGCTGAACTGTAAACCGGACAGGCGCTAACAACCAGCAGCCAGAGAGTATAACTTAGAACCGGCTTCAGATCTGACTGAACTCCTGTAGAAAAACGCAGGATTGTTTGGATGACTTTGATCCTGAAAACGGAGGATTGAAAGTGATACTGCGGTATTAACTCCATGTTGGTAGGTTTGTTAGCTTGTTTTAAACATAGCACTTCACTGTTAACACTTTTACATGAAGTTAAGATAAAAAGTGTAATAAGGATGGTATGTATAAATATATGCATGTGCTCTATGTTTCTGTTTGGTACAGTTGGAGCTTGTTAAAAACTGACTTATTTAAACAATTGGTAAAAGCTATTTAAAATAAATAAATTGCTTTCATTCTGAGAAGATGTTGAACTAGTAAACTGTGAAATAAATTTATTATTTGGCACATCTTTTATTTATTTATATGAATAAACTGTGCTAGCCGGTAAGCGGATTTTAAATACGGCTCCTTATAACTCCATTCCGATGATGCTCGGTACTAACATGCTTGACTGACTTTGGTGGTATGTCCAATTATTATTATTTTTATCTTGTCTATTGAAATATTGAAATATGTTACTATTCAAAATTTTGCAAAAAAAATTAAATTGCGAGATTTCCTATCAGTATTTGGATTTTGATTGACTCTTTTAGTAACGTTTCAAGTGGCATATATTTACTCTCTGTAAAGCAAATAATGAAAACACATTGCAAAAATCCATAAAAATACATGGATAAGGAATGCAGCAACATGCTTTTTTTTTTGTCAATGTTCAAGTCACTACTATTTATTTTACCAAACATCGAGATGAAAAAAACATAAGTAGAAAGTAGTTATTTCCTTTGCTAAAATGTGCTATGGCCATTTACCACGACAACTTCACGTCGGGTCCACAAGACAGAAGCAGATTTGTGTGATATACTCCCTCCGTTCTTTAATTGATATCACCGTTAATTTTTACATTTAACTTTGATCATTCGTCTTATTAAAAAAATTATTCGAATGTGTAAAGTTTTAAGTTGAAATAAGACAAACAGTTAAAGTTGAATAAAAAAGCCAACGGCGACATCAGTTAAAGAACGGAGGGAGTAGACAGCAAGCGTGAATTGGGATTCGCATGTTGGTAACCGTTCAAGGCCTCAGTGGAATGCAGGAATTTTTTCCGTTTTCTGTGTTTTTTCTATAAAATTAAACTAAATCCTGTAAGATTTTTGTGAAATTCCTGCGTTCCAAATAATGCCCCTTCAATCTGAAATAGATGGATTAGACTAATGATCATATAGTAAAAATAAACAGTGCTACAAACAGTGATCAGTGAACAGCACCCATGAATAGCAGCATCTCTCTAATTCACGGTCCTGTTCGACTCCTCACAATTCACATTGCAAAGCATTCCATAAAGATGATTACATTCTGCATATAGAAAGGGGACCAAGGTTCGCTGTTGCCATCGCCGCAACGAGACAGACGTACGGCCGGCCGGGGACCCCGGCGGCTCACGGAGGCAGCGCCTAGCTATTTCTAGCTAGCGCAACCCTCCAAACATCGTCACGATGAGATGCATGGGCTAATACAACAAGGCCAGTGCTCGTCGCCTTGCATCTTTTCCGAGCGGAGGGAGGGAGCAGCTAGAGTCGCCACGCCCGTGCATGGATCGATGGAAAATGAGATGTCATGGCCGCGCGGGGAAGTTGGGCAACAAACGTGTCGGTGTTCTGTACAGCGCACAGTACAAATTTATACGATCGGAAGGGTACGGTATGCTTCTTTCTGATTGATATGACTTAATTCACGATAGACTAAAAATGTAATTTGATTCGGGCCATTGCGAGGTGTAATACCCTACATCCAGAGGTCGAAAACGATGAACTCGCGTATAATCGAGTGACATACAATGGCAGAAAGGATCTTACGCGAGTAGAGTTTCTAACACGCCTATGTGAGTATGTGTTGAAATGTATAATCTCTTAATCTCTAAATCTTGTTATGTCTCGTTATGTACAGGGTCCTCAACGAGTCTTTATATAGAGACTAGACCGGCTTACAAAGCGGGGTGAAACGGGCGGCTCTCTGACAAGTAGAAGCCGCGGCTAAACTTAGCTTCCATGGAACTGGACGTCCTCTGATGAGTGGAGGTCACAGCCAAACATGATCCCCACAGGCAGGGGCTTTCTCTAACGAGCGGGGCCGCATCCAAACTTAACTCCCACGAAATCGGCCTTCTCTGACGGTTAGAGCAGATGGCATCTTCGAGAATAATCCTCTGACGATTCCCTAGCGCCTGACGGTTCTCTGATGCCAGCTGTTGTCCTTCGCCTGTCCCTGCTCAGCGCCGAGAGGGACAAAGTTGCTTTACATTTGCTTTAGCTCCCTGCCTCCTCTGTACAGTCGTCAAAAATCTCTGTACCTGAAAGGACCTACATGTCGCCTAGAGAGGGGGTGAATAGGCGTTCTTGAAAATTAACACAAACTTGCAGTGGAAATTAAAACTGTCAAAACTATAACTTCCGGTTTGGAAAACCGAAACTTCCGATTTTGTCCGGGTAGCACAGTAAGTAAACGGTTAAACCGGAACTTCCGGTTTATGATACCGAAATTTTCGGTTTTCTCGGGACAAAGGGATAAACCTGAACTTTGACAGATTTTCTCGAGAAACTTGCAAAGCACCTCTAAAAGAGTACAAGGAACAAGATAGCTACTTGATTAACAGAGAATCAAGGATTAGTCACAAGCACAACTTAATGAAACAAAAAATGCAAATCAAAGCAAGGACACGAGGAATTATTTCACTGAAGTTCGACAACTTGCTCCCAAGTCGTCTACGTCTGCGTTGAGCAAGTTTGAGCTGCTCACAAGGCCAACTCCAAGCCGGGTCTCTTTCAACCACTTCCCTCAAATCACTATCTTGCTTCGTCCCTTGAGAAGGCGAAGCGGGCCTTCACAAACTTTTTCGTGACACACCACAAGTTTGGTTGCTCACCAGACGACGCCTAGCCGTCTAAGAGGCTTTACCTTCAAGAGTAACAAATGCTCACGGATTTGCAACTCAACGCTCAAGTTCTCAATGGATGGGAGTGCTCAAATGTGCTCTCAAAAAGTAATCTCTCAACTCAACACTTATGATTTCTCATAAATCACACAAGCCTCACAAAAAGGGGTTGGGTAGAGCTTAAAATGCGTTGGCTCAGTTATGAACGTAGGCAACACCAGCTCTTTACACTAAGGGGAGGAAGGAGGTAATTATACCACTCCCTCAAAAACTAGCCGTTGGGATGAAACTGAGAAAACCGAAACTTTCGGTTTCTCAACCGAAACTTTCGGTTACTAACGGTCACAAGCCGTTAGATACAACTTTGAGAAAACTAAAACTTTCGGTTCACCAAACCGAAAGTTTCGGTTTGAGACCTCTGGCAAAGTGCCGGACACTTTGATGGTTAGGAATCTCGACTAGAGAGAGGGCTTCTCGGACACTTCGGTCAAGTACCGGACACTCCGGTGAAAACTTAGGCAAAAACTTAGGCAATTTTGCTAGAAATTGCCAAAACTGGAACTTTCGATTTTTTCTGTTTCAGCAAAACTTGTGAAAGTGTATGACCATTGTGTTTCTCTCCTCTCTTTTGGGTTTCTTTGAGCACCGAGATTATGTTTTAATTCATGTTGCACCCCCTTGATAGAGCGGCATACCTATACTCAAGAATTAAATAAAAGCTATAAGCAACACTTAAGCTTCATTTCTTGAATCTTGCCACTTTTTCATAAAATTGCGTCTTGAGGGTGAACAACATGTGCTTTCCTTGAGCAACTCCATCTTGAGTTTGTAATCTTGGAAACTTTCAATCCATGTGATCAATATCCACTAAAATGCTTCCAAGTTACTTCTTATCTTCTTTTTCAATAGAATATCGACACTTAGCAAACTATGACTCTTTGTTGCTTGAAAGGTCCATCACGATTCAACTTAACTAGTCCTTCTCCGGTACTAAGGTTCTTCGGCGCCAAGATCCCTTCTTGCCCTTCTCCCCTTCCCGGTCCATCGCAACTACGTCAAGCTAATGCTTTACCTTCTCACTCACTTGAGTCAATTGATGCCTTGTGTCTTCAATGAATACTTCTTGATTTCCTTGTTGTCAACTTGAAACTTCATAAGTCAAGAGCTTGTATTTAAGATTTTAATTATATCCATCATAACTTTGATCTCATTTTTTCTTTTCTTCGCTCTCTTGACTTTCTTGATATTAACTTTCAATCTTTATGTGTCAAGTGCTTCTTATTGAGATCTTAATCCTTGAGCAATCATAACTTGTGATCTCATCCTTTACTTGTCATTGCTTCGCTTGACTTTCTTGACATGCACTTCAATCCTTATATGACAAGTGACTTCTTATTGAGATATTAATCTTTAGGCACTCATAGCTTTTAATCTCATATTTGCTTATTTCTTTTTCACTTGACTCAGGATAAACATCCTCTTCATTCTTCATGTGTCAAGTGACCTTTTTGTTGAGATCTTCACTTAGAGTATATATATCTTTTGATCTCACTTTTAGCTTGTAACAATTTCACTTGACTTAGCATGAGCAACCTCTTGATTATGAGAAAAGCAGATAATCTTTATTAAATCAAGACTTCTCAATATTTTTTTTTGACTAACAACCTGCTCATAAACTCAACAAATAATGTTAGTGTTTTAATCATGTTATCATTTAATTCACTAAAACCCACTAAAGGTGTAGATGCACTTTCAGTACCGACAGTTACCTTGTCGCTAGTTGGTCGTTCGATCGCAGAGTCGAAAAGTAAGTCGGTTACTTATCTATCGGACGGTCAAGTCTTGTCGTTACGTAGCCCCCGACCCACAGGGTCGGAGTGGCTTTTGTCTCTAGATGCGCCCAACCCTCTAGTTGGACTTCACAAAAACTTGCGAGAATTTTCCTCCGGCCCATAAAGAATGTGGGCCGGTCGTCGTTGATGAGCCGTATACCGTAACTTAGGCCGTCGAGTAACTTCAAGCTGTAAATACCTGGGGATATGGCCCCGACAAAACGGAAGGTGCGGCGCCGGCCATGGCTAGCTACCTCCACCCATCGCCATGGCTTTCTTTCTCCCTGCTCCTAATAAATAATAAAAAATCATTTTGCACTTCACCACTTTTTTAAAAAAAAATTATAAACTTTCTTACTTCACGACATAATTTCTTTTAATTGATACTTTAAGATCTCTATCTCTCCTCATGTTTACTACGTATCATCTTTTTTATTTTTTTAATTCACATAATCAATTTAAAAGTGACTTATAAATTCGGATGGAATTCGGATGGAAGGAGTAGTACGTATATATGTCCACACGGCATGGCTACGCCGCGAGCCAAGAGGAAGGTGCCGAGTGATGGCATATGCAGCGGCTGCGAAGCATCGTCGTCGCCATCGACTTTATTCCCCTACGCGTACGTACGTGCCTGGACCTGTCTTCCTCATCTACGCGCGCGTCGCGTCGCTCGCACCGGCATGCATGCTGCCTCCCGCAGTCCCGCGCGCTAAACTACACATGCATGCATGCAATGCCCGTGACATGGATGGATACGCGATCGGACGAAAGCTCTTGCGGTTTAGTGGGGCGTAGCTTTCCAACTCGTCTGTGGCGCTTCCGGCCGGCCTACCTTTACTCGGGTTTTAGGAATGTTCGTCGCTTTGTCCTCGCGTCGGACGATTTCAGCTGGACTGTCGAGAATGATTGTAATTTGGCGCGGCTTATCGAGACAGATCGATAAACAAGCAGGGTAGTATGCACCAAAATTATATATGTAGCCTGGTAAGTTTAAACTTAAAAAGTGACCGTGACAATATCAGTTTGAGCAAATTACTTATTTCCTCCTATTTTGAGAAGTATCCCTTATTTGTGTCTAAAAATTTCTACTTTTCCTATGTACTCGAATTTTAAAACTCTATCTCTTTTATCCCCTTTTTCGTATCTTTTGAGTTTCTCGATAATTTTACCCTTGACAAGCTATCTCTTATTTATCTTCAAATTGAATAAATGAATAAAAATGATATTTATGTTTTTTTTCAAATTAATAATTAATCAAAAGTTAAGATAATATGAATAATATAATAATATACGCAACAACACTAATTTTACATATTATTATATTATTTCTTATGATATTAAGAATGTGTTAAGTTATTTTCTATAATGTGTAAAATTAATATTGTCGCATACTTATGTTCTTATATTATTATATTATTCATATTATCTTGACTTTTGATTAATTATTAATATGAAAAGAAACATAAATAACTTTTTTCTTCTATTTAATTTGGTGGTAAATAAAAGATAGCTTGTTGAGGGTAGAATTGTGCACAAACTCAAAAAATATGGAAAAAGGGGATAAAAGGGATAGAGTTTTAGAATTCGGATATATACGAGAAGCAAAAATTTTTAGGGACAAATAAAGGATAGCTTCTTAAAACAGGGAGAAATAAGTAATTTTCTCCATCAGTTTTACAAGCAGGGACAATTGATTTCGTGCCATCCACTGATTTGGCTGCAAAACTGGATGAAGAGAGTAGGCGAGGCTAGCTCCCACCCAACAATCCTTGTTACTACTGCCTCCAGGCCGAATTGCACCGGAACGATATGCTCTCCAGTAGAGGCTCAAATGTAGAGAGAGCTCAATGTAGCTAGAATTTGGATCCATTTATAACCATTTGATCAGAAGCGACCAGTTTAGATTTGATACTATAGTAGTGCATGAACAGTACATTTCTCGCTACAGTGACAATGAACAGCTATATTGTGCGGTTTCAATGCAGCCATCTGTAGTTTCTCTCACTTTTTACCATTCATTTTGGACTACATTTCATAAAAATACAGGTATTTTATTAATATTATCATAAAATTACAGATTTAAACTATAGTTTCAGAAAATTACAAATTTGCTACAGTAAATTTCAGACACATTACATGAAATCTGTAGTTTTGTGATAATTTAAGTATAAAATTTGCAGTTTTGTGATAATTATATACAAAAATTTGTAGTTTTGAGGACCATTGTAAGATCTTTCTGATCGGTGCTTATCAGCTTGAGCCTTCATGCGTTGTTGTGCTCTTTGTAATCGCTGTTGCAACAGCTTTGTCATTGTAGCCCTTTCTGTCAGCAAACTGTCCAAATCAGGAATATCACAAGATTCAGTAATGTCAATGCCCAAGTGATGAGGGGTGTGGCCATACAACACTTCAAATGGAGTTTTGTTTAGAGCAGAATGGTAGCTTGTATTGTACCAGAACTCTGCCAGTGATAGCCATTGCTTCCATTGCTTAGGACAAGAATGCATGAAGCAACGAAGATAAGCTTCCAAATATTGATTGACACATTCAGTTTGACCATCACTTTGAGGATGGTATGAACTGCTCATTGCGAATTGAGTACCTGCTGCTTTGAAGAGTTGCTGCCAAAAATGACTTGTGAATATTTTGTCCCTGTCTGAAATGATAGTTTTAGGCAACCCATGAAGTTTGAAGACAAAATCCATGTAGGCATTAGCAACAGTTTGTGCAGTAAAAGGGTGAGATAATGGGATGAAGTGAGAGTGCTTCGAGAACTTGTCTACTACCACCAATATGCAATTGAAATTGTAAGATTTTGGAAGCCCTTCAATGAAATTCAAAGATACAACTTGCCAAGCATGATCAGGCACAGGTAGAGGCACTAAGAGTTCTGGATACTTTACTCTTTCAGGCTTTGCTTGCTGGCAGATTGAGCAACTTGCCACAAACTGTTTTACAGAAGTTTTTAACTTGGGCCAAGCAAAATGAGACTTCACACGCCAAAATGTGACTGGAAAGCCTGAGTGACCACCCACTGGACTAGAATGGAGAGCATGCATAACTTTATGTTGAAGGAGTACATTGTTGCCCACCCAAAGTTTGTTCTTATACCTGAGAACACCATTATGTAAACTAAATGTATCATGAGGTTGGCCAGTAGATAACATTATAATGAGCTTTTGAGCTTCTGGATCATGCTGGTATACATCTATCACTTCCAACAACCACTGAGGCGTCAGAGTTGAGATTGCAAGACAATCAATAGCATCAGGATCAGATTCAATAGCAGGGTGCCGAGACAGAGCATCAGCTGATCTGTTACTCATTCCACTCTTGAAGAGAATTTTGTACTGAAGACCCAATAGTTTTGTGAAGGCCTTTTGTTGCATGACAATTGACAGATATTGATCATTCAGGTGAACCACTCCTATGATCAGTTCTAATGAGGAACTCAGCGTGTAACAGGTAAGAACGCCACTGATCCACTACAAAGATTATAGCCAAGCACTCTTTTTCATAAACTGACAACCCCAAATTTTTAGGTGATAGAGCTTTGCTAATAAAAGCTACAGGATGATTGTCTTGCTGCAACACTGCTCCTATGCTTTTATCACTGGCATCTGTCTCAATGACAAACTGCTTTTGAAAATTGGGTAAAGCCAAAACTGGGACAGAGATCAGTGCTGTTTTCAATGCTTGAAAAGCAGCCTGTGTTTCCACTGTCCAAACAAACATGACTCCTCTTCTTAACAACCTTGAATAAACTTTCTATAGTAACTGGCCATGCCTAAGAAGCTCCTCAATTCTTTGACAGATGTTGGTATTGGCCAATTTTTAACAGCCACTATCTTAGAAGGGGAGGTACTGACACCTTTGCCACTAATGATATCTCCCAAAAACTCCAATTCAGTTTGAGCAAATGTTTGAGCAAATAAACATTTAGAGAGTTTCACATAAAATTGATGTTGCTTGACTAAGTCAAAGACTTGCTTGAGATGGGACAAATGTGCAGAATAAGAATGACTATAAACCAGGATATCATCCAAGAAAACCACTACACATTTCCTCAACAAAGGAGCTAATATGACATTCATAATACTTTGGAAAGTAGCTGGCCCACCAGTAAGTCCAAAAGGCATTCTTTCAAAAAAAAAGTCCAAAAGGCATTACCTTGTATTCATAGTGACCACTATGAGTTTGAAAAGTTGTTTTAAATTCATCCCATTCTTTAATTCTGATTTGGTGAAAGGCAGACCTGAAATCCAACTTGCCGAATATAGTTGCACCAGCTAACTCATCTACAATTTCATCAAAGATAGGCAAGGGAAATTTGTTTTTGACAGTATAAGCATTAAGCTTTCGATAGTCCACACATAGCCTCCATTCACCACTTTTCTTTCTCACTAAGAGCACAGGAGATGCAAAGGGACTGGTGCTGTGTTGGATGACTCCATTGTCAAGTAGTTCAGCAACCTGTCTCTCTATCTCATTCTTCTGTTTAGGGCTATAACGGTGTGGTCTGATACTGAAAGGAGGATACCAGGTGACAATGGAATTTGATGATCATAGCTTCTTTGTGGGGGTAGACCTTGAGGAGTGCTAAAGATGTGGGCATAGTCTTTTATCAACTTTTTGATCTCTGGTGGCAGTGATAACTTCTTGTCTTCACTACAAGTGAAACATAGCTCCACCATATGAAGAACCGCTTAATGTTTAAGCAAAGCTTCCAACTGATCACCAGACACCCGAGCACATTGCTTGGTAACTGGTTGCACTCCATATAGTTTAACAGATTTCCCTTTATACCAGAATTCCATCCATTTAGTTGCTCAATGTATTTGCATAGGACTGAATTGCTCTAACCAGTCCATGCCTAGAATAATATCATAGCAACCTAAAGGCAGCACTTTGAAATTTGAGTTGAATGTATGTCCTAGACAAAACCAGGAACAATTAGTCAGCTCATAGGAACAAGACATAGCACCTCCATTAGCAATCCTTACTTAAAGTGGCTACACCAACTGAACAAGACTTAGTGCTGTGGTGTCATTTGGTCATTAATGAAACTGGAGGAACTGCTTGAATCCACTAAGATAAGTACTTCAGCACCACCAAAATAGCCTCTCAATCTGATTGTTCTGCCAGAATCAGTACCCTGAACAGCTTGCAAGGATATAGCCAATATCTGTTCATTGACTAAAGCTGTCTCAGAAGGAGGGTTACTGCTGGTGTCATCCTGCAACAATGCCCATATTTCTTCCACCACATGCAAGGACACTGAAGTAGAACACTTATGATTCAAACCCCATTTTTCTCCACAAGTATAACAGAGCCCCTTAGACCTGCGATAATTTCTCAAGACTGTAAGTCTGTCTTCTGTTTTCTAACTTCGAGGACTCTCATACTGCTTCTTCTCTTCAGTTGCTGTTGGCCCCAATATAGTTTATGGTGGTGAAGGCAGAGGAAGTGTTGTTGCTTTGTTTCCACTACGATAAGCAGAGAAATCAGAATTGAAGCATTTGATCTCTTTGCATGGCTGATGAGCTAACACTTCCTCCTGTAACAAAGCCAAAGAGCAAGCAGCATCTAGATCTGATGGTCATTGGATAACCACTACTGCCTTGATATCTTCCTTCAAACCATCTATGAATCATGTAGTCAGAACAGTAGAGTTAAGACTATTGTCATAAGCCTGCAATTGGTATACCAAACTGTCAAAACTTTCAATATATTCAGCCACACTTCCTTGCTGACAGATGTGAAAGAACTGACGCATCAGTTGGTTATGCTAATCTCTATCAAATCTGGAACAGATAGCGTTCACCAGCCCATCCCAATTCAGAAACTGAATTTTAGACTCTACTGACTGCAACCAAAAGACAGCAGCTCCTTCAAAGTGCATTACGACTAATCTCACCCAAACGTCTACTGGTGTACAATAGATGTCAAAATATGTCTCACAACATTTTTGCCAGATCTTTGGGTCAGTGCCATCAAACACAGGAAAATGAACTTGTGGAATATATTGACTATGAGCAACTGTACTATCAGAGGGACTCGGCGCAGATGAACCAAACTGGCGAAACGGAGGAGTGTATAGTGAGGAGGTTTTCGCACCTGCCGTAATGTTTTGGTCTGGAGGAGGTGGGTTGAACCCGAAGCCCCAATTTGTCTTTGCAGGTGTTGGTTGCGGTGTGACCGCTGGATTTGTACCACCCGCACCACCTGGTGCTGGAGCAGCAGAGCCCGCCACTTGACTTTGCAGAGTAGACAAGGACTGATGGAGATCTCCAACTTGCTTCTCCATATCTAGCTTCCACTGCTTGAACTCCGCCTTTGCCTCGCTCAGTTCCTTCACCGTATCCTGAAGTTGACGAATGAGTGGCGCCATGAAGCAGAGATTTGGTGGAAGTGGTGCGGAAAAAGGTCCAGAATCGGATGAAACTGATACCTGTGAGGATGCTAGGGGAATGCTTTCTATTATGAAAGGTTTATTTTTCAACGAGTTCTTACATCAGTCACACTCGACGGAATTACATCACGCCGCTGCCATTTCTGCCGGTTCTAACTTCCTTGCCAAGTTCACCGTTCACCAACCACCGAAACTTGCTTATATAGCCTCCCTTGTCCGCTCGGCCCATCAAGCTAGCCCGTTCACTTGTTCGTCCAATCGCGCGCCGAAGTAACGTGAATTAGGCTTTTTGGGCCGCACCACCTTCAGGTCCTGTACCGGAGCACTTGAATCGCGCGCCGAAAGTATTATTTATCATCCTATAACCTTTGAATTTTCCAAATTACTTATTATTCTCATATCTTAATACATCTATCCTCCTCATTTTAAGTACATTTTTACCATCTTATTTGTGTAATCAGAACCAAAACTACAAATAAGACCCCGTTTGAAACGACAAAATTTTTTATGTTCCAATCATTATTTTCTGTGAAATTAAACTAATTCCTATAAAATTCTTACTCCCTCCATGTCAAAATAAATTATGTTTTAAAATTTTTAAAATCAATATTTGACCATTCTTATTATTAAAATGATTATAAAAATTAAAAAAAATAAACGAATCAGTGTTAAAATATTCTAATAACGAATCATTTTAAAATAAAATAAATAATATTTTTATAATTTTTTGAATAAAATAAATGATCAAAAGTAGATATTTAAAAGTCTAAAAAAACATTTCTTTCGGAGGGAGTATAAAATTACTTGAAATTCTTGCCAACCGGGCCTAAATCGAAAGTTCGAAACGGACGGAGTAGGAGCCACCTTCCCCAAAATACCCTCGGCTCCACCGGACACCGCCACCCGACGGGTCCCACACAGCGCTCTCAAGTCTCAACAGCAGTTGTGTTTAACGTGGCAGAAATTGAAGGCTAAAGCGGGGCCCACCTCCCATGTGCCTCCCTCTTTATTTCGCCCCGCCTCGTACAAAGCCGCGCCTATTCGCCACCTCCACACCTATTCTCTTCTTCCGACTCCACCAATTTGCCACCTCCCGTTTCCTCCAATTGTACCAGCACGCAAGACATTAGCCGGACCAGTGCCTCACCGCGAGCGCGCGCGATGGACGTGGCCGAGGCGAGGAGGAGCAGCAGCGCCTCCTCCGCCGCGGACTTCCAGTTCTGGCCGCTCGATGCCAACCTGACCGCCTCGCCGTCCTGCGCCGACGAGCTCTTCGCCGGCGGCGTCATCCTCCCGCTCCCCGTCCTGCCCCCGAAGGCCGCGTCCCACGCGCGAAGCGGCAGCGGCCACGTGTCACCTGCCCTGGACCCGGAGCCCGAGCCCGAGCCCGAGCGAGCGGACGCCTCTCTTCTTGCCGCCGCGGTGGCCGTTCCTTCCGTAGCCTCCGGTGCGGCCGTCGCTTCCCCGGCGCCATCCGTGTCGGCGGCAGCAGGGACAGGAGGGTCGAAGCGGTGGACGGACATCTTCTCCAAGAAGCCGGCGCCGGCGGAGAAGGAGAAGCGCAAGGACGCGGCCAGTGGCGGCCGGAAACCGGCCCCGCACGCCGGGAGTAACGGCGGCGGAGGAGGAGGAGGAGTCTCCGAGCTGAACATCAACATCTGGCCGTTCTCGCGGAGCCGGTCAGCCGGCGGCGGGTCCGGCGCGTCAAAGCCGAGGCCTGTCCCGCGCAAGGCCAG
>BCLG01000440.1:32729-68990 GCA_001602295.1 Zoysia matrella | reverse complement strand
GGCGGCGGCGCGGCGCGGCGCGGCTGGAGGAGAGGGGAGGCGCTGACAGGCGGGTCCGGCGCGACAGTGAGAGAGAGGGGGAGAGTGGGCTGGGCCGCGCGGGAGGGAGGGAGAGAGTGGGCCGGCGGGGGAGATAGGGAGAGGAGGCCCAAGAGGGTTTTTCTCATTTTTATTTCTTTCTTTTCTATTACTTTTTAATTCTATTAATTAATTCTTAATCTTCTTTAACTCTTAATTCTCTTCATTAATTAATTGATATGCAAGGACATGGAATGCTTAATGCACCTTAGCAATTTATTTATTTATTTTATTTATTTTTTTAAAAGAATTTTTAATCTAGTCTAAATTGTGACATGCATTTAAATTTTAAATTTTTAATATTTGAAATAGATTGAATTTTTTTTGGGTGTCACATTGTGGGTTGAGATTAGGCTTCTTAGTGGGTTGCGTTCATATAGAAATTGTAGATGTTTGCCAAATTTGTGTACTCCTCCCTCCATTTACTTTTAACTGTCATTCGGGCTCTTGTATGAAAATTAAAGAGAAATAAAAAAAAATATGGTGCATAGAAATAATGCTAGAGAGAAAGATGTATTGAGAAATGAGAAGAACATGTATTGCAAAATAAACTTCTAATTCTATAATGACAATCGATAGTCCCTTACAGACTAGCTATTTTGGAGAATTTTCAAGTTGTATCCAATCTTTTATACTGTACTTTTTTTCTAGCTGGAATGGTTGTATGTACATTTGGACTTTCATACAAAAGATTTAGCATGCATTTTAGATATCTAAAAGTTAGCCACATGTGTTCCCAAAAATATATTCGTGTTGTGTTAGCGGTAGGGGATGTTGTCGAACGTCGGCTTTGCGACACCAAGCCTTGTCTTCCTAGTTCAAAGGTGCATGTTTCCTGTGTTGGGTGTTCGAAAACTTCTATTTTGTGTGTTCGTTCAACTGAGTACTCCCTCTGTCTCTTTTTTATTAAGGTTTTAGGTGTAGATATGAGAATTAAAAAAGGTGAAAAAGATTAGATGTGTTAAAAATAATGAAAAAATAGATAGAGATATTGGAAATAGAGAAATATGTTTTGAGATTCAAGGATGATAACTAAATTAGAAAAAATTTGAAGAGACTAGGATGAAAAGTAATAGAACGGAGGGAGTATTATTTTTAATTTTTTAGATTTATTATTTTATATTCTTAAATAAAATGATATTATTTTGTAAAATACTTGCGGAGGCATGTGTGAGGGCAACCGAGAGGCGATCAATATTAAAGGGAAATTTGTCACAGCGCAATTGTGCTCATTTGTCTGAGTCACACCGGTCGATTGCATTTTGTCTGCAGGACACTGCGATTTTTAAGTATTTGTCTCTAAGACATCGTAAAGAATATTTCGAAAATATTCCATAGTCAAATGACCACGCTGCCTCTGGTCTCCCTCTGGTCGAGTGCTGCGCAGACTTTAAGGCTTAAGGCCTCGGAATATTTTGTCATGCAATATTTCAAAAATATTCTTTGCGATGTGAAGACAAATACTCGAAATCTGCATTATCCTTCAGGTAAAATATAATCGAACGGTGTGACTCATACCAACGAGCATAATTGCGGTGTCCTGTATACAAATTTGCTAATATTAAACGACTCAAAATTTAGATTTGAAACTAAAGCAATCTTCTCAAACGTGGAGCACATTTATTTTGAATGTTAGTACACTCGCGACTCAAAAGAAACAATGACGTGCATTTATCGGGAGAACGTACGATGATGGTGTTACGTAGCGAAATTTACTTCAGATGATCGGAATGTCCTCGATCTTGGGCTCGTCGTGGTACTGGCTGGGGCGGCGGGCGCGGACACCGGCATGGATGAGCATGGCCCAGATATGGGTGACGAACTCCCCGCCGTTGGCTAGCGCCAGCGCGTGCGCCTCCGTCTTCCCCGACGGCGCGCACGCCGCGAAGACAAGAAGCTCCGCCCACAGCTCCAGTAGCATTCCCCACACGTCCTCGCTGTGCACGTTGGACACCGCGCCGCTGCCGACCGCGTCCTCCAGCTCCTTGGCGAGCATCACGCCCTTCTCCAGCGCCGTCGACAACTTGAGGTCCCAGGCGCCGGCGCCGCGATGGAACCCCGTGGCCATCAGCCGGCCGCGGCGGTCCGGGCTGGAGCAGCAGCTCCGGAAGAAGCCGTCCAGTTCCGCCGTGATCTTGGCGTACGCCATCTCCGTCCACGCCTGGTCGTCCGGCAGGAGCCCGGGCTCGTAGGCCACCAGGTACGCGCAGTACCTCGACAGCGTAACGGCCGCCTTGCCGGCTGCAGACAGCGGGTGCTTCCGCCGGTCGTCCTTCGTCTCCAGCAGAGCTGTGGCCAGGTGCCAGACAAGGATCACGGTGGCGGCGCCGTCGGTCTCGTTGCATGCCCATTCGAGGTGCCTGAAGGCACCACTGGCGCAGCGTTGTAGCGCGGCCCTGCCGTTGCTGAAGTAGGACCACGCGTTGTCGACGGTGCGGTCATTATTGGCAATGCGATCAAGCACGTCCTTAAGGACACTGGCGATGGCCTGCTTCGCCTCGACGGTGACGATGGCGTCGGGAAGGCCGACGAGGCGCCGCTTCAGGAGCCGGGAGAGCAGCAACCAGATCCGGCGCGGGTGGAGCTGGTGAAGCTTGAGCAGTGTGAACTGGTGCATCTTGATGCGATGGGAGCCCGCTCTGATCCACAGGCCGAGCTTGATCGTCCTCTGCACTCTGCCGGGCCGCCGCAGCGCCGGATTGCGTGCGTAGTTGCACAGCAAGGACACGAGGTGCCAGTCGGAGATCATGTACTGCACGAACTCGAACGTCTCGACGGCGAGGAATGTGATCGTCAGGAGGAAGGTGACGATGAGGTCCGAGGACGAGAGCACCATGCCAAGGAGGAACGACGCCTGGTGGACGAAGCACCTGTACTGCAGCACCATGTCGGTGGACAGGGCGACGAGGCCGCGGAGCAGCGACCCCAGTACGCGGAAGATGTGGCCGTTGCCGGTGACGAGCGTCACGGCGACGATGTAGATGAGGAGGAAAAGGATGGAGGACGCGAAGTTGGCGAAGAAGATCTCGGGCTTGGGCAGCGCCAGCGGGATGATGGCCTGGTAGTACTCGTCCAGGAAGGTGAGCTCCTGCTCCACCACCTCGAACGCCCGCTCCGCGCCCAGCTCCTCGAGTAGGCCACGCCGCACGAAGGCGAGCGCCTGCGGCGTGCCGACCTCCGCCATGGGCTGCCGCTCCATCTTTCGCCGGAGCAGCTTGAAGAGGGCCAGGCCGAGGCATATGTCCTGCAGCTTTTGCCTCCGGTGGTCGCTGTACTGGAACACAGGGTCGGTCTCGGCGAGGTGCCACACCGTGCACACCCTCACCAGCTTGGTGTTCTCGGCCTCCACGTTCCCCACCTCCGCCTCCGCGTCCAGTTCGTCGCGCGCGCCGTAAAGGTCGTCGCGCTGGTTCCGCCGTTGGATCTGGCGCTCGCGCTGGCCGGCGAGGATGTCGTCCAGCTGCTGCAGCCGAAACCCGAAGGGCGTCTCCTCCATCTTCATCCGGCTCTCGCCCATCACCACATAGTTGCATCGACGCAGCACGTTGCTTCGTCCGCCATCGCCCATATCTCCGAGCGGAAGAAGCTGCTGGTCGTTGCCGGGACGGGCGAGGTGTGCCATGTAGCCGGAGACGAGGCTGGCGTTCTTGGCGAGGTCGAAGGACCGCTTGGCGAGCTCGATGCAACAGGCGCGCTTGCAGAGCTTGGCGACGCTGAAGATCCAGAGAATAATGAAGAATGACTTGGTGTTGGGCTCGTGCACGTACGAGTAGATGAGGTAGCCGACCCACACGATGCGCGCAGCCTCCTCGACGGCGTCGAAGAAGGAGTATCGCCCGACGCCGTGCGAGAAGGCGGCGGCGCCCTCCGGCGCCACCATGGCGTAGACCTTCTTGCGAAGGAGCTCGACGAGGAGCATCCAGAGGAGGATGAGGTTGGCGCGGGCCGGCGCGTCCTTGGCCTTGGCCTGGGAGAACATGTAGGACATGAAGGGCAGGAAGAGCGCGAAGGAGGCGCGGAAGAAGATGCGCGTCGCGGCGGAGTGGCCCCGGTGCCCGCCGGAGAGCCGCCCCAGGAGGCAGAGCACGAACAGCGCGCCGCCCAGGGCGGTCATCAGCACCGTCGTCGTCACCATCAGCTTCTCCGTGGTGCGGAGGTCCACGGACACCGTGAAGTTGGCGACCAGCGTGGCCGCCGGCGTATTGCAGCCCGTCCTATTCAGCCACAGGGCGTTGGCGGTCGTGTTGTAGTAAGTAGGGGCCGGCGCCATGGCACGGCCGTAAAACGAGAGCGCCATGTCTCGCCTCGATGATGCTGACATGATTGTGCATGGTCTTTATATAGCAAGTCTAGCCAGATTCTTTGCTTACACATGTAATTCTATTTGTACGCACTGCTAGCATGGAGTGGACGTCTAGCCAGATTCTTTGCTTACACATGTAATTCTATTTGTGCGCACTGCTAGCGTGGAGTGGACGATCCTCGGCAGGTCAGCTCCGAGGTGCAAGCTGCCTGCAGGGCTCCATGTGTGACTGTGTCCTAGGATTATTCTGACTTCTGGAGCCTCTATTTTAATTATTACTTTCTTCGTTTCAAAATATAAGTATTTTTAGATTTAATCAAAGTCAAACTTTTATCATTTTATCTATTAATAATATATAAGTTAATAATGTTTTATCATATAAAAATTATATTTTTTGATTCATCATTAAATAAACATTCATAAAAATTATATTTTTATATTAAAAATTATGTAATTTTTTAGATATTATTGATAGAAATTAAAAGATTTTAATCTTATTCAAATCTAAAAATGCTTATATTTTGGAACGGATGTAGTATTATTGTCAACTTTTAATATATCATTTTAAAAATATATTTTTATCAAAAAATTGTTTAAATGTATAAAATTTTATACATGTAGAGCTCCTCCCACTCGAAGAGATGAGACTATCCCTAGGTTTGACCCATTCTCGCTTCACGGCGCCCAACTACCGCAACGGTTCGGACCTTTCAGCGCAACCTTCGGGCCTCGAGCCACGAGGTGCCATTATCCGACCTCACGGTAGGAGAAAGTCCCCTTAATACATCTCATCCTGGTACTTACTACTCTCTAGTTTTAAATTATTGACACCGTTAACTTTTAACATTAATTTTGACTATTCGTCAGTGGACATTGAGATGGTTTTAAATTATTGACACCAGTCACACATAATAATTAAAAATAGAGTGAACAGGTTCCGCATCAGAGAGGACAGCCCACTGATGAGTGGGCCTGTTGCGCGCCTTGCCCATACTGACCCATAGGTCGGTGACATTTAACACGCATTAGAGGAACCACGTCTACCAAGGAACCAACATGGCCCTTTGGGATCAATGCCGAGCAAAAAGATCGAGCACACTTTGCTTCAGGATCAGGGAACATCAGACTGTTTTTAAAGGCTTCCGATGCTTAATATTTTTTTCAACCATCCAATTTTAAGATCTACTGTCACCAAAGTCACCACAATTCTTGTACTAACGTATGGCCGTAATTAAATGGAGATCAATTGTAACCAAAATTCTTGTAACTAGCATGGTATAAACAGAATTCAGGTGATATTTTTTTTCCTACACTCACCATCATCAAACTCAAGCATATTTATACATATCTGAATCATTAAAATTTAGGTGTTGAAAAATTCTAAAGCACTCCGTTCAAGATTTTCCATTTTTCTTAATGCTGAAAAGTTATATGCTGTGGCAAGAATCAATGAAAATGATGCGTCCTCGGTCAATGTAACCATTTTGCTCCAGCTTCTTATTTAGAAAAGGGCTTAAATTATATTTTGTACTGAAAGTTCAAGTACTAGCATGGTACATTCAGGAAAACACACAATCGATTTCTGACGCTAGTGAAATGTTCGTTTGTACAATTGAATACTCCCTCGGTTCTGATTTTTTTATCATCGGATATTTTAAATTTGAACTAATTGGCATCAATAATTTTAGGCCTCATTCGGAACGTGAGAATTTTTCTTATTTTTTGTTTTTTTTTTATGAAATTAAACTGATTTTTATAAGAGATTCTTGTGAGATTTCTGTAAAATTACTTTGTTTCAAAGAAACCTTAGAACAGAGGAAGTGTGTATCTTCGAAAGTACTATTATTTCGTCGTTGAAATGACATGTTCAAGATGATGACGGCGTCGACGACCATGGAAGCAAAATGCTGAAGAATCGAAATTGGTTTGCGGGCACGTTCTGGCCGTGCGTGGGCCTCTACGAGTTGGGCCCGTCCGACGCACGGATCGGCCCGTTCGCTCACGCTGCATTTCCTACGGAACGGGAACGGGCATGACGCTGCCCCGCACGCGCCCCCACGGGCCACACTGCTCTGCGGCGTCGAGGAATTCGAATCCTGTCTCGCTTCTCCTCCTTCCTGCCGCACGCGGCGAGCGGAGCCGGACGTCCGGATCGACCGGATGCAGCAGAAGCCGGAGGCCATGGAGGAGGAGCAGCGGCCGCCTGAGGCAGCCAAGGCGGCGGCGGGACCGGAGCTAGGGTTCTGGGCCGCCGCGCGGCGGCGGCTGGCCCCTGACGACCCCTTCTTCGCCGCCGGGGACCTCGAGCGCGAGCTCCTCGCGAAGCACGTGAGATTCTCCCCACCCGTCCACTTTTCCCCTCGCCTTCCCTTCGTTTCGCCGAACGCATGGTAGGGCTGCCCGCGCGGGCAGATTCTTATGCCCGTCTCCGTTTTGGCGGAGGTTTCTAATCGGTGAATTCCAAATCGAACAATTCGAATCCAGCAAGTGACAGACCGATTGACGGGCCAGTTTCTCGTACGTTGGTTACTGCAATTTCGTTGACAAAATAGGTTGTTCAGCTTCTCTGTTGGAGCCGGAGAGGGAGCGAAATCGCTGCGACAATATGTTTTTATTCTTCCATTTCCCTTTGTGCACGGACAAGATTATTTAGAGTGGCTGGGTGTCTTAATATTAGAGAATCTCTGTTCCTGCAGATAGTGGCATTTCATTTTGAAAGATCGTACTAATTTCTGCAACTCTTTCGGTATAGCTTGCTTTGGATCTCTCTGAGGATGACCGGTACCAGATTGAGAAGATGGAAGTAGCTAGCGTGTGGTAAGAAATGATCTTTGCCTGAGATTGTTCCAATATGTTCTTTGCGTCGCCTATCTCTGAAGTCAGAACTATAACATGGAAGAATGGATGTTTGTACTGCCTTAAGATTCCTTTTTTTTTTTTTCTTTTCCCAGGGTTTTTGCATGTAGTATTGTACTTGGCATGAACATGGTTATGACAGGATTGACTAATTATACAAATTGTTCTATATTTTTATAGCAACGATGTGTTTCTAACAGGATCAACTAATTATGAATATTCCTAGCGAAAACAAAATAGTCTAACGGTCAAGCTGATATACTCAATTTTGATGGCAAAATTCAACAAGAAACAATGTGATCGGGCTTGAAATTCCAGATGGAATTTGTGATGTGTTCCTTTTTCTTTGAAACCAGATGTATATATCAGTAGTGTGCTAGTATTACAATACTTGTCTGCTCAGTGGCAATTGGTCATTGATGAGCTAATCTAAGGGGTTATCACATAGGTACTTGTATGATCGGTAAGCGTTCTCATACATCATAGGAATAGGTTCATATTTTTCTAAGTTGACACTACTAAAACACTGAAAGGGCAAAGGTCGCGACAAACAGCGAATGTAAAAAATTCTTACTAACCAACTCAAAAGTAACTGATACTAGCTTCTTGTCTTATGCGACCCGTACATGGCTATAGTGCTCACTATGAAATTCCATGAGAGCTGCACGTTTTAGAACTCCTGTTATCCTGTTATGACCGGCATCCACTACGGCAGGAGCCAGCCAGCCGGCGCCCAGGAGGCGCACCAACCAGCCGGCGCACAGGGCGCAGGCGCCACCCCAGCCGGTCTCACCTAGTGGATAAGATCGGCCACTATTATCTTTTCTCTATTTTCTCTCATTTAGGAGTCGACTGGATAGGATCAGATCCTCTAATATAAGATCCTTAGTTAGCTCGAGAGGGCGAGAGGCTATAAATAAGCTGTAAACCTCATTGGAGAAATCAAGCAGAAGCAGCACCTTGGCTGCTAGCTTCAACAGAAGCACTGCCGCCCAGAGTCCCTGTTCACCACGGCGCCTTCTCGCTCTCGCCGCCTTCCGAGTCCACATCCTCCTCTCTTTCACTTTTACAATCTCCGCAGCCGGTCCGTTAGAAACCCTTGTTCTACCACATCCAGTATCATCGTGTCAAAGTATGCCTGTTTGCTCATGCACATATTATTTTCGTTTTCAACTATCTGTAGTTGTCTCTTTGGTTTTTGACGTAACACATAGTTTCTTGTTTGCATCTGTGGAGCTCGCAGAGCTACTCTAGATATTTTGGAATCACTAAGTCACCATAAATTCTTTGAGGTCCTTTGTAACCTAGTGTGTTCTTCCAGTTGTGGTGAAGAATATGCAGAGTGTTGCTTATATAATAGAACCAAGATGGCATGCTCACCTGTGATCAGTGCACCTAGAACTTAACCAAAGGCCCCCTAGAATGAAGTTAGAGGGTGCATGCTCTCCCTTAATTTTTCTTGTTACAGGAGAAACCAACACTCTTCCATAAACATTCAAGTTGTATTTTGTACACTGCTATGAATGGTTTCCCTTTTTTCTATTATTTTCTCATGTCTCTAACTCTCACAGCACTGTGTTTTGCCCAATTGCTGGTTGTGGTGCTCAACTGAATTGCTTGGAGGACTTTGAGGACCACTATATCACTCGTCATACTGCTTCATGCTCTGTGTGTTCACGAGTTTATCCAACTTCAAGGTTGCTGAGCATTCATGTTTCTGAGGCACATGACTCATATTTCCAAGCAAAAGTTGCCCGTGGATTCCCAATGGTAATAATCATCTATTCAATTGCCATTTGCAAAAATGCTTTACCTTTTCACTGATACCTAGTTTTACAGAAACACAGGATCAAGTTCCATGTATAGTGTATTCAGGCTGGTTAGTTTAAAACTGTTTCTAGTAAGGGCCCCTTTGGCAGAGCTCTCAGCTCTTGATTCTTTAGATTCACTCCTGATTCTTCTATGAAGTGATTCTGTGGTTGAAAGTGATTCTCTTTGATTTTCTAGGATAAACTTTTAGAATCAGGACAGAAAATCACTTCACAGAATCAGGAGAAGCTATTTTTTTCAGCTCTCAGCCCAGCCCCTTAGTTCATTTTAGAGAAAACTTCACATAATCAAACAAGAATTGCTTCTTCTGAAAAACAGTGTTTGGCAGAGCTTCTTTGATTCTGCTTGAAAATCAGAAGCTGGGAGTTCTGCCAAAAGGGCTCATAGTTTCCTCTTGCCACTAATTGGAGCTTTTCTTTTACATTGCTAGTAGTTACTCTTTCCTATTTAAAGTTGGACAGCCACTCATCAGCTGATGGATAGTATTTTTTTTTTGGTAACAGTACGAGTGTTTGGTGGAAGGTTGTGGTGTGAAGCTCAAGACCTACAAAAGCCGGCAGCAGCACCTTATTGATAAGCACCAGTTTCCCAAGTCATTTGAGTTCTTCAAAAAGGCGCGGCCCTCCCAGCGGCAACGGCAAAAGAACCAGAGGAGGCAAACTGCTCACAAGGGGGATGAGTCGCGGGACACGCTGATGGACGTCGACAGGAGACAAATTGGCCGGAGATACCGACCGAAGCAACATGATCGTAAGGAGTCGAAAGAGGAGGATCATAAGGCCAAGGAAAACGAAATGGAGGTGGAGCAGAAGGTCGATGAGCTCACTTGTGCCGTGTCGAAGTTGAGCACTGGGGATTCGACGCCGGCAAGCGTGACGTTCGGCCACCGCCGCTCTCGTGGCCTTACGTTCGTTCCGAGATCAATCAGGCAGAACAAGCAGGCCTGTCAGCCTGAAAGCGATTGAGCAACGCGTTTAGTGCCCAGGTCACTTCCTCTCTTTACGTTACTTTTACCATCACAACTAGCCAGGCCAGTCCTCCCAAACCAAAACTCGGTCTCAGTTTCGAAGCTCGGTTTCTCGATGAGCCAGTTTGGGAGAAGCTACTCGAACGGTTCGATAACAGAAACTGATATCTATCCCTTTTATATTTAGTAAAGTTTATTTGCAGCTATTGACCGTTATATTTAAGTTATTTTGTATTATAATTTTCAACACTACTAAGGTGCTGAAATTTTACTAATATTCATAGCATCGAAGTTAAAATCATAGTACTATCATCGCAAAAAAAAAAAAAAAAATAGTACTTGGCTCGTGAGACTAACAAGGCTAAGCCAAGCCTAAATGAGGCGAGTAAGCTCGGTAGCCACTTCTAATTACTGCAAAGTACTAACATTTGAGATGCCTTTTTAGATAACTCGGTAGATGATACTCTCTCTATTTTTAAATTAATGTCGTTGTTAACTTTTAATATTAAATTTAATTATTTATTTTATTCAATTTATATATATATATTATATATTTTATTATAATTTAATTTATTATTAGAGTTATTTGAATTCTAACTTCAAATTTTACATATTTAAATATTTTTTAATAAAATAAATAATTAAAGTTAATATTAGAAGTAAATAACAACATCAATTTAAAAATAAAGAAAGTATCCATCATTAAGCTCTCAGCTGCTGTTTGGTTTGGTTTGTGGAAAATGAGAGATAGGATTGAGATTGAAAAATAAGTGAATGGTTGAGATTTAAAAAGATGTGTGAAAGAATGGTCAGATCTTCTGTTTTCTTTCCCTTTCCCAAACTCACCTCCCATTTTCTCATTTCCAAACATCACCTCACAGGTTTGATAGTAGCATAACTCTTCAAATGCAAGTAGTATTTCTGAAGGGAGTAGAACGGAACGGATCGTGGCAGAACGCCCGGTGTTCCGGCGCCATGACCATGAATCCATCCATAATGGTGGTCGGTCCTTTGTGATCTCTGCTCTTCCCAGGTGGCAGAGAGGCCACCCCGCGCCGCGGGAACCGCGCACGTGGCCGGACAGCAGATCAGGCGCCGACCTGACCACCACGCCTTTCTTTTTGCCTGCCGCTGTCCCCTCCTCCCCCTTCCCACGCGACAGCTCCCGCCGGAACACGAGGCCGCGCGCGCCTCGAACGCCGGCGGGTGCAAAGCGCGTGGTGACGGTGGGGATTACGCGCTAAACAATCATCCTCCCACCGGCTCGGCTCATCTCACTGCATTCTGCATCGTAATAGCTTCATGAACGACTAGCATTTTCTTGAAATCCTATTTTAAAATCAAATTAATCTTTTTTCAACTTTACAAAATGGATCATGTTTTTCAAACCTAAAACTTCTGTTAAAAGTCTCTTTTGAACACTGTTAGAGATGACAAACTTTCAAAAAAAAAAGGAAAGATGAAATTGCCCTCCTTTATCCTTCATCCCCCATGCATGTACTACTAATATTTTACATATTTTAATTCATATTAAAAATATTTAAGTTGTGCTAACAAATCATCTAAATGTGTCGAATGTATGAGTTTTAAAATTCATATGCAAACTATTAAAAAATGATCAATTTTGTAAAACCAAAATAAAAAATAGGACTAATTTTGCAAGAACTTATATGTCTTATTGTGTACTCCTACTTAACTTAACGCTGTTTATCTGACTTAACAAAATAGGATCAATGTAATGCTTTAGATTTGAAAAACAGGACTAATTTTGCAAAATAGAATCATATTTAAATGGTTTTAAAGATTCATTATAAAAATATGATAATATGTAATTGGCTATATCATAAATTTATTTAAACTCAATAGAATTTGACTTTGAAAAATTTGTAAATACTTACAACATCGAGGGACCATTTGTAATCTTTATTGTGACAATTGTCTACTTAGACTAGACATACAGTACTAATGAAATTCTCGCTTACTTTGTCTATCCTTTTTTACGTTTTTCTACATTTGAACGTTCGGTTCTTTTCCGCGCACCCTGAGTTACGTGACCTTTTGCTCAGCCGTACACAGCTTCGGACTCTTCCTCAATGAAACAGCGAAGATTCGGTTGATTCCCCGTGAACTAAAATACTCCAAAATACAACAAAGTACCTGACCTGGTCGGTGCTGTGCCGTGCCGCCACGTGAGCTCGTCGTCCGCATCGATCTCCACCACACCCACAGACAACAAAAATAAGCAAACGTTCCAATGGCAGCTCGCCAAGTGCCTTCGTCCTGGTCACTGGTCCGCTTCCTATAAAGAAGCTCTTCCCTTCCCTTCCCTTCCCTTCCCTTCCCTGAATCATCATCCAAATCCAACATTTGGCTCAGCTCAGCTCAGCTCACACATCTTACTGATCTGCTGCTGCAGTACTTACATCAGTAAGCGAGCGTCCCCACTGTAAGAACTTGCGAGTGAACCAGCAACAAAGGATCGTCGCTCAGCTCGCCAAGAACAGAGTAGGAAGGAGATGGGCAAGCTCTGGACGATCCTCACCCACCTGCACAACCTCGCCGGGTTCGTGAAATTTTTGCATCTGATTTTCCTCTCGCTTTGTTTCTGGCTGTTGTTTCGCTTCAGATGGATCCTTTAAGTTTCTGAACACGTTTGCTGTGATTGTTGCAGGCCAACCCTGATGCTGCTGTACCCGTTGTACGCGTCGGTGCAGGCGATGGAGAGCCCGTCGAAGCTGGACGACGAGCAGTGGCTGGCGTACTGGATCCTCTACTCCTTCATCACGCTCATGGAGATGGTCCTCGAGTCGCTCATCTACTGGTAACTGGAGTACTACGAACTGATGATTCCACCCCCAACGCTTCTATCTCGATGACAAATAAACCAACTAATCGTCTTTCAATCGATTGTCTTCCCCCAGGATTCCAATCTGGTATGAGCTGAAGCTGCTGTTCATCGCGTGGCTGGTGCTCCCCAACTTCCGGGGCGCGGCGTTCATTTATGACAAGTTCGTGCGCGAGCAGCTGCGGAAGCACGGCCTCGCCGCCGGCGGCGCCGCGTCGGCCGGCGGCAAGAAGGACGACAGGGCGGCGGCCTCGCCGTCGCCCAAGGACAAGGAGAAGACCAAGAGCAAGTTCCTCGCCTTCGTCACGCCCAAGAAGGTGGGCTCCTGAGCCTTGTTGGTTATTGTCTGGATTTGCTGAACTGTTACTGATAGTGATTAATTCGTGTGCTTTGCTTGATTGTTGCAGGATCATGACGCTTACTGAACCAAGATGGGGTGGTACCAGATGGATCCAATTTGTCTAGTAGTGTTCAGCTTTGGTTGTTCAAATGTCTCTGTCGTTTGCTTCACACGGAACAGGTTCATGTCCATGTACTGTATCTCATGACAAATCTGTGTGTGAACTTTTGCAGTAGAAAGCAGAAAAGAACTTCCCCTGTTATAATCTTGTACTAAATGCATTTCGGGAACCTGATGAATGAGATTCAAAGACAAGATAATAAATTTATGAAGTGTTCCGGAAGTTTCTTCCTGTCATCCCAAATCGTCATTTGTCAGTACATTGCATTCCGTTAAATCATGTAAACTTTTTGTGAAGACCATATCCTTTTGGCATGCCTTTGATCGATCCCCTGCCTTTGAGAACTGGGGTTGCTTAAGAAATTTTCAGGATTTAGTTATTAACCGAGAAGATCTGAATCCAAATACCCTGTATGTAAGTAAAAAAAAAAAAAAAGAAAGGCACCTATTTTTAGCTACAAATGTACTGTTATACACTGTTTTCCTGAAATGCTGTCTTTGCGATTTTGGTGTACTTTCCCTGAAGCTGCCTTTGAATGTTTCACCGGCCACGTCCTGCCATCTGTCCGCAACCAAAAGCTAGCTTTGCCGGCAAATGGAAATGGTCATTCCTCTCCGAGTGCAAACATCATCCGAGCAACGGACATTGGATGCACCGCCCAGTGTTCACCAGCTTTCATCGGACCTGCGACCATGCCTGCGACTGTGGTTATATACGATCTACACTTGCAATGATCAATTTGTCATTTCAGCAATCCCTAATCTGCTGGCAAAGTACCTTTTTTTTTTTGCAAAGTACGAGTACCTAATCCTGCAGTCCGTAATCTTTTCATCTTACGATGCTCACCCATAATCAAGGGCCAAGATCAAGTACGGCACACAGGCTTCGGTTGTGTGCAATCCTGACGATCTGAGTAGATTTCAGATAGAAATCTCTCTGAATTACAGGATTTCTCCCTTCCAAACTCCAGAGGAGCAGCGTTCATCTGTGACAGGTCTGTGAGGGGGCAGGTGTGGAAGCACAGTGGCATAGTTTCTGCTAATGCAAGTAACATTGACGATAATGACAGTTCTGTCATGGACAAACTTCCCTCCATCCCTGAGGCAGAGGAAGAGGCTGGTACCCTCTGCTGTCCTGAAGAAACTGATCAGTCTGCACCTGTAAAGTTCAAATTTTGGCCCCCTTTTTCTTTGTGTTTTTTTTTAGAATCCCTTTTTCTTTGTGTTGTGTGTTACACATTTGCACACGGTATGATTTTCTTGGATGCAAATGGTATTACTTTTTCTTTTTATGCTACATAATTAGTTCTGCAGGTACTCCTTGCTTTCAAAAAGATTCAAATGCAGGGCATTAATTTTGGCATTCCTTTTCTCTTTTTTGTGTGTATAGTTGGCGAAAGAACTTTGTGGTTGGTTGGATGGATTTTGATCCTTGACAGACCAAATGATAATAGTACAGATTTTAGAAAACCGATGTAGATAGTGATCTTGTGGTTCTTCAAGAAACTGATACCCTTTCTTTTCTAATGACAATTTTAGTTCTTTGTTTAAATTTTATACTCAGCACATTAAGTTTCGTAGTCTCTCTCTTTGGAAACTCAAACCTAGGAATGATCCTCACGTTCTATCTAAACAAAATCCTCACGTAACGCTCATCGGGGTGGCCATTTGGGCCGACTTTAGGAAATAAGTTTTGATCTCCCAAACTCATCGAGATAGAGGGCCCAACTAAGAATCAACACGCAAGCCCAAACATAACCATGTTTAAATTGATTTCTAAGTGGGCTTTTAGTAGTTTTGTAGTTTCTGTGTTTTGAGTCTTTTGACCTTCCCTAAATAGAAGAAAACCATAACTTTTAGCAAACTACAACCATAAAAGTTCTCAAAAATCATACGGAAATAATGGAACTCATGCGCAGGTAAGACGACTTTACCAATGTTTTAAGAAAAACAATGACGAGGATTTTATATTGGGGAGGATTATTGCAAATAATAGGGCAAGCCAAAATTAGGTTTAATATTCTTTATCTGCTACATCAAAGCTAAAGAATATGTCGCACAAAAACAAAATGAGAGAATTTTTATCTGGCACTAAAAAAGTCATAGCTTCTCTTCTTGGCTTTTTCGATTTGAGCTTTTCTATAGGTTTAAAATTTTTAATTGCTTAGTTGGCCTTTCCGTCACTTTTAACCCCTAAAAGTGTTAAGTGAGGTAAAAATGATCATTTTACCCATAGTTTTGTATTTGTTTCATTTCAAGCATTATTTTTTCTTTTTTTTGTATAGTTTGATAATATCATAATTGTAAACTTTACTATGCAGAATTCTATACACATAGTGGCATTTGAGATGTGAGAAATGAGAGAGGAGTGGAATTAGGAAATGAATGGATGGTTGAGATTTAATAAGCTGATGAATGAATGATTCGAATCTCTTTCTTTTTATTTCCCATTCCCATTCCCGTTGTCATTTCCAGATTACCCGCCATAGGTTTTAAATAATTTTTGTACAATTATCATATTATCAAACAATAAAAAAAAATAATGCTCAAAATAAAATAAATATAACACTCAGGGGTAAAATGATCATTTCATCCCACTTAACACCATTAGAGAGCAAAACTAACAGAAGAGCCAAATAAGGAATCAAAAATAAATTTTAGACCATATAAAGAAGTTCAAATAAAAAAAAGCTAAGTAGAGAAATCGTGACTTTTTTAGAGCCAAATAAAAAATTATCTCAAACAAAATAGGGTTTAACAACGTTACATGCAGATATATCATCTCTGTATTTTTCGAGTGGCAGCACACCTATCCTTCCAAAATGATAACCCATATTTGTTCGTTCCACTCGACAGGAACTATTTCGATCAAGTTCTTTAAAAAAAACCTAATTCGATCCTGTCTTAATAGAATTAATCACGGAGGTAGGTCTAGCTACCTGCAACAATCACGCAAGCTAAGTGGTTCGTAATTGCATTTGCAGACCCAATAATGGTTGAACTGTATACAGATGCAGGCACCAAGTTCTGGCTTGGCTAAGGCAGCAGCCTTATGATTTTTTTGCTGTTGGACGCCCCGATCTTGCGGTTTCTCACTCAAAATCGGTGCGGCTAGTGCTCCCAATCTTGAACAGTATAGATGTGCTCGCAAAATGTGATCTTTAATTTTTCTTTCCTTAATACTTTCTTCGTTATTATTATTTTTAACTTTTAATATCAACTTTGACCTAGATAATAAACAGTATATCCGTCTTAAATACGGCCCGTGACTATCCGCAGAGCTGTTGGCGGATCATGTAATTGTCGACTATACTATTACGTGCGATGACCAAGAGCAATCTTTGTGTGGACCGAATTAGTAAAACCGACGTAAATTCAACCTTCCAAGCTTTTTTCGCTGGAAGGTTCATCAGAACTGAGACCTTGCAGTCAACCTGTAGGTGGAGCGGCCCGCACTGCCCGCTGAATTTCCTAGCAGGAGTTGCAGGTTTGGAAAAAAGCGATGTCCGCTCCCTTCACCTCCTCCGACCAGCCAACCAGTGGCGCCGCCGGCCGCCCCCTAGCCTCCACTCCATCCCCGTCCAGATCCACCTCCCTCCTCAACCCGGATGCTGTCTCCTTCGCTGCTGAGGGCCAGAGAGATGAGATCCTGAAAGTTGCCTAGAGGAGGTAAATAGGCAACTTAAAATAATTTCTGAAAAATCAAACTCAACGAACTGTCAGACCACCGGAGTCTCTGGTAATGTGCCGGATACTCCGGTCATCGGACTGTCCAGTAACTTGCCGGACACTCCGGTCAAACAGGCACTTTGAACGAAATTTAAATCTAAGCAAGTTTTAACTAGTTCTAACAAATTCTACTTGAATCAAAAGACTAAAATATGATATATAAAGTAGATCTAAGCAATTAAACAAGCTAGATACTGAGAGCAAGTAGATCGAAGCAAATATATGAATATGAACTATAAGAACAATATGAACTTGCAAGAATGAAAAGAGCACAAAAAGACACAAGATTTTACTCTGAAGTTCGAGTTCACGAAGGAACTCTACATCTCTGTTGAGAGGTTAACAAAGAACCGGATCTCACTCGATCCTTTCTCTCACTCATTCAACCACAAAGGTAAGGTTGAGTTCTCTACGAGCAAATTCCTTTCGAGAAGAGGTGAACAAACTTTTCGGGGCGTCACCACACAAGTTGGAGCTCTTGGGCACGCCTAGCCATCTAGGAGCAAAAGCTCCAAGAGTAACAAACTTGAATCAAAGCTCGACGGTGCCGCAAATACTTAATGGAAGTGAAAGCAATTCTCTCACAATCTCTAGCTCAAATCTTACAAGATTAGGCCTTGGAAGGGAGTGGGAGAGTGTGTTTGGAGGTCAAAAGTGTTGCAAGCAAGTGTGAGTTGCCTGCCCTCTTAAAAGGGGCTAATGGGGTATAAATACCCAGCCTCCAAAAAGTAGCCTTTGAACTGGCTTCGGACTGACACTCCGGTACTTTGCCAGACACTCCGGTCCACCGAAGTCTACGGTAATACGCCGGATACTCCAGTGAGGCCTCTCGGATTGGCATAGTTTGAGCCACCGGAGTCTCCGGCACTTTGCTGGACACTCCGATGAGCTTTCTCGGGTAAAGCCAGTAAGCCTTACCGGAGACTCCGGTAATGTGCCGGATACTTCGGTAAGAAGTCTCGGGTTGGATCAAGATTTGAGCATTTTTGGCACTTTGAGACCTCAATTTAAGTCCCCCTTGATAGTACGGCATACCTAGACTCAAGAAATGATAAAAACTAGTATTTTTCCATGAGAAAAGGCTCCGTGACTTGATCTAAGAAAATTGAGGGGTCTTCTTTTTCTTTCAATATTCTTTTCTTCTTTTTGAAACTTTCTGGCTGTCAATACACTTAACAAAGGTCATTAGCTTTTGAATGATTCGTCATCATCCACCAAAACCCACTAGAGGGCCTAGATGCACTTTCAATCTCCCTCTTTTTGGTGATTGATGACAACCCTTTCAAAGCTTAAAAAAATATAATCAATGATTTTGGATGCTTGTGATATATTTAGCTCCCCCTAAATGTGTGCATAGACTTGAATTCCTTATTTTAGCTTTAACATTCCAAAATGCACATATTTGAGAGAAAATATGAGAGCTCCCCCTATATCAAGCATACATGGGGTGCAACAAGTGAGTGAACATAACAAGTGTAATGCACATGACAATAAATATCAACACAACAAGTATATGAAGATCAAAAAGAACATTTCACCATTACACCACCACATATCATAAACAACATATTATAGATAGCAACATAATAATTAAATCTCACAAATAGAGTACGAATAGAGCTATTACAAACCACAAATCACATAGTCTTATACTAACACTCACACAGGTTTTATATGTCTATCATTACAATAATATAAGCCCGAAGATAAAGATAGATGACATGATAGATATCTTCTCCCCCTTTAGCATCACATCACCCAAAAAGGAGAAAAGAATACAAAGTGGTAAGCTCAAGGTGTGACGTCGCTATCTTCATCACCTTCCTCATCATCACCTTCTTCTTCATCGCCTTCTCTTTCACTTTCTCCCTCGGCAGCTGCAACGTCCCCTTCACCTTCTTCCTCACTTGCTTCGGCTCCACCCTCTTGCTTATGTTCGTGAACCAACCGTTGAGCATAGGCAAGAGGATCCCAAGGATTGTCAAAGAGAGGAGGAGGAGGAAAATCCGGATACTCGCGGAGAGGAGAAAGGTTGATATTAAGATGAGAGGCAATTCGATCTTGTCTTGCCCCTAGAGTTTGGAATTGCTCACGGGACTCGCGACGATGCACTCTAATCTCGGTAGCATTGTGAGTACACACGCTAAAGACTGCCTTGAGAGCCCGAGCAATGAAGGAAGAGGAAAAAGACTTACGGTACTTCTTCTTGGGAGCACTGTGAGAAGGATGTGTGAAAGGCTCATGCGAAGAGGAATCACCTCTAGAAGATGGAGCTGCTGCACAAGAAGTAGATCTAGTGGATGTCCCAGTGGCCCGAATGCGATAAGAATTATGCTTTACCTCACAGTAAAGTTGGCCATTGAGCAAAGAGTGGATCATATACATGATGTAAGGAGCATAGCTGCAGCTCCGGATCGGTGTGGTAGAAGTGACAATGATTTCCTGGAAGATGAAATCAAAAACACTGAAACCCCCTCGAGTGGCATCTATGTCTTGCATTCAGTAGAGCAAGTTCCTTGCCATCTGCATAACACTCGAGGCATCTCCAGACCGAGGGCACAAGGTGACAAGGAATAAGGAGTTGAGATACTTGAAGAAGGGTTTCATCCCGTGCACCTTCCCGAGACTGACGGGTCCAAGCCTTTCATCATAGAGAAAGGCTATCTCCCCATCAAGAAGAACCCGATCAGAATGAATCTTGTGCTTTCCCAAGTCCTCTTGACCAAAACCAAGATAAACAGCAAACTGAGTAGGAGACTTGGTAGCGGTTCTCTTCTAGTGTCCAGTGGAGAATAAGCTCATCTCCATCCCTGTCAACCCAGAGAGTAGTGTAAAACTGGGCAATTATCTCTTCACACCAATTTTGCTTGAGCTCCATGATGTCCTTGCAGCCCTTCTGCTCACAAGCCTCAATAATCTGATCAAAAATAGGATCCTCGGCTGCACTCATCTAACTCCAGTCTATCCACTTCATAGGAGTTGTTCTGATCTTCTTATCTACAATCACAGACTTGTACCAATCCATGTGAAAGAGGTTGTGAAACCTGTAATCAGCACAGCCAGATTGTCTCTCCAAAGAATAAGGATTAGTGTACCTCTTGGTAATTAAATCATGAGAACCCTTCGTGTAGTTGATAGGGTTCATTGGATTCTCAAAACATTCTTGATTCTCAAACTTATGATCTATCACTGTGTAGTGAACCTTGGTACTCAAAGGACGGGGAGCAAATTGATCCTCAAAAGCAGTGCTTTGCCCACTAGCAACTCCCTTGCCCTTGCCAGGACCTCCTTCGGTACTCCTCTTTGATGGCAAAGTGGTACTAGGAGCAACATCTCGAATGACAATGCCTTGGTCCTTCCTAGATTGCTTTTTGGAACCCGCAACCTTTCTTTTGCGCTTGGGATGCTCCTCCTCATGCTCGCTCTCAATCTCCGGCTCATTTTGAGGTTGAGCTCTTCTTTCGCGAACCATCTGTCAACAAGAGAGTAGAAGAACCACTAAGATCAATGACAAGATAGGACAAGGAGGAATGAAAAATTGCGCAAAAACATTGACGCACCGGAGTCTTTGGTAATGTGCCGGACAGTCCGGTAACCAGAGTCTCTGGCAAATAACCGAAACCTCCGGTATACCGGACCCTCTGGCTAGTTGCCGGATACTCCGGTCCCTCGTGGTCTTGGCAATAATCGATGAGATCTCTCTAACCATCTGGGGCATTGCAACCAAACTTTCGACATCACAAGGATACTTCAAAAGAAGATGATTCACCGAAGGAAATCTCCTAGAATGGCCTACGGAGAGAGATCGGAAAAAGTTGGATTTTGAATGAAATACCTCGTTTGAGCCTCGATCCGACACGGAAAACGATGAAGAATGTGTGAGGAAGCGTCAAGGAGTCTTGGAGATCAATCCCTTGCGAGAACTCGACCTGATCCGAAGGATTTGGAGTGGTGGCGATTTTGAGATGAGAGAGAGCACGGATGGCTGTTGGAGGAGAATAGGAGATGAATGTTGGAGGTGAGACCCGCAGAGGTTTAAATACCTCCAGGCCACCGGACACTCCGGCAAAGCGCCGGATTCTTCGGCTATCGGAGTATCCGGCACGATGCCGAAGTCTCTGGTAGGCCTTCTCGGGTTCGGCCACAAGAGCCACTGGACACTCCGGCAAAGTGCCGGATAGCCTTCTCTGGACAGGACTAGGAAATTCGATGAAATCTTTGGAATTTTTGATAGAACTTTAGAGATTTTGCAAGAATAGGCTAATATATATATAGATAGACATATAAATACTTTGTCATAAAGTGATTAGCAACAATCAACAATCAAAGCAATGATCACTTTACAATAAAGTTGATCCTAAGACCAAGAACGATAAAATACTTTGAAAACACTCAACATTTTCGCACGATCTTTTGTTTCATAAGCAAATAGAAAATAACAATCAGATGTGCATTACTTCAAGCCACATTTCAAGAATCAATGATATTAAGCTCACTTCTAAGCTCACAGAAGCGCTTCTCATCTAGAGGCTTGGTGAAAATATCGGCCAATTGGTCTTTTGTGGGTACATAGAATATCTCTATGTCCCCCTTTAGTGTATGATCTCTCAAGAAATAGTGTCGAATGTCTATGTGCTTTGTGCGGTTATGATCACAAGGATTATTGGCAATCTTGATGGCATTCTCATTGTCACATAGGAGAGGGACGTTGTTCTCAAAGTAACCAAAGTCTTTAAGAGTTTGCCTCATCCATAGCAATTGGGCGCAACAGCTACCCGCAGCTATGTACTCGGCTTCGGCGGTGGATAGGACAACGGAGTTTTGTTTCTTAGAGGACCAAGAGACAAGAGATCTTCCCAAAAATTGGCAGGTCTCCGATGTGCTCTTCCTATCCACTCTTTGCATCCGGCAGAATCCGCATCGGAATATCCAATGAGATTAAAAGTGGAACCTTTTGGATACCAAAGCCCTAAGTTTGGTGTGTGAACTAAATATCTAAAGATTCTCTTAACGGCCCTTAAATGGCACTCTTTTGGAGCGGCTTGAAATCTTGCACACAGACACACACTAAGCATGATATCGGACCTAGATGCACAAAGGTAAAGCAAGGATCCAATTATGGAGCGATATACCTTTTGATACACCGCTTTTCCATCGAAGTCAAGATCAAGATGACCATTTGTACCCATGGGAGTCTTGATAGGTTTAGCATCCGTCATCTTGAACTTCTTGAGAATGTCATGGGTGTATTTGGTTTGACATATGAACGTCCCTTCCTTGAGTTGTTTCACTTGAAAGCCGAGGAAGAACGTCAACTCTCCCATCATTGACATCTCAAATCTTTTCGTCATGACCTTACTAAACTCATCACAAAAAATTTTGTTAGTAGAACCAAATATTATGTCATCGACATATATTTGACACACAAATAAATCATTATCAACTATTTTTGTGAAGAGGGTAGAATCGGCTTTTCCAATTGTAAAACCACTTTCAATGAGAAAGTCCCTAAAGTATTCATACCATGATCCAGGAGCTTGCTTAAGCCCATAGAGCGCCTTATGGAGTTTATAAACGTGGTTAGGATACTCATCATCTTCAAATCCCGGTGGTTTCTCCACGTACACTTCTTCTTTGATTGGCCCGTTTAGGAATGCACTTTTTATATCTATTTGATATAGCTTGAAATAATGGTGAGTAGCATAGGCAAGTAATATATGAATTGACTCAAGCCTAGCTACGGGAGCAAAGATTTCATCAAAATCTAAACCTTCAACTTGTGAATAACCTTTTGCCATAACTTTTGTCTTGTTCCTTGTCACGACTCCATGCTCATCTTGTTTGTTGCAGAACACCCATTTAGTGCCCACAACATTTTGACTTGGATGCTCCACTAAGGACCAGACTTCATTCCTCTTGAAGTTGTTCAACTCTTCTTCCAATGGCCATCACCCAATCCGGATCACGAAGTGCATCTTCTACCCTAAATGGTTCCAAAGAGGAAACAAATAAGTAATGTTCACAAAAAGTAGCGACTCGTGATCTAGTGGTTACCCCTTTTTTAATATCACCAAGTATGTTGTCGATGGGGTGATCTCTTTGAACACTTTGATAGACTCTTGGGTGTGACACTTGAGGTCTTGGTTCATCTTGCACTTCTTCTTCATCTCCCCCTTGATCATTGCCCTCTTCTTTTTCTTGGGCTTCATCTTATGTTGGAGGTGATGCAACATTGGAGGATGAGTCATTTTGAATATCTTGTGGATCACGTGAACGTACATCACCAATTGCCATCCTTCTCAATGCATCACATGGAGCTTCTTCATCATCTAAAACATCAAGATCACCTTGCTCTACTTGAGAGCCATTAGTCTCATCAAACACCGCATCACACGTGACTTCAACTCAACCGGTGTTTTTGTTAAAGACACGATAGGCACGAGAGTTTGAGTCATAACAAAGCAAGAAACCTTCGTCCGCCTTTGGAGCAAACTTGGATGATTTGTGTTTCTTGTTGAGAATATAACACTTGCTTCCAAAAACACGAAAGTAGGAGACGTTAGGTATGTTACCCGTGAGAAGCTCGTAGGGGGTCTTCTTCAAGATGCGATGAAGATAGAGCCGATTGGTTGCATGACATACTGTATTCACCGCTTACGCCCAAAAGCGATCGGAGGTCTTCTATTCATCAAGCATGGTTCTTGCCATCTCTATGAGTGTACGGTTCTTCCTTTCTGCAACTCCGTTTTGTTGAGGGGAGTAGGGTGCCGAAAACTCATGCTTGATGCCTTCTTCATCAAGATACTCCTCCACTTAAGTGTTCTTGAATTCGCTTGCATTGTCACTTCTTATCTTCTTGACTCTTAAGCTGAATTCATTTTGAGCTCTTCTCAAGAACTTCTTGAGTTCTCTTTGAGTTTCACTCTTATCATGCAAAAAGGACACCTAAGTGAAACGAGAATAATCATCAATAATTACAAGACCATATTTGTTACTGCCAATGCTTATGTAGGCTATTGGACCAAAGAGAACCATATGAAGCAATTCCAATAGCCTTGTTGTTGTCACGGTGTTCTTGGCGGGATGTGGCGCTCCAACTTGTTTTTCGGCTTGACATGCTCCACATGGCTTATCTTTCTCAAACACAACATTGGTTAGTCCTAGGATGTGACCGCCTCTTTAGAAGTTTATTAAGATTCCTCATTCCAACATGGGCTAGCCTACGATGCCACAATCAACCCATGTTGGACTTTGCGATTAAACATGTGTCAAGTTGAGCCTTGTCCATTGAGAAATCAACGAGATAAAGTTTTCCCTTTAACACATCTTTAAAGGCAATTGAGTCATCCTTCCTTCTAAAGACCGTCACACTCTCATTAGTGAACAAACAATTATAGCCCATCTCATAAAGTTGTGAAACAGACAACAAATTGTAGTCCAAGGAATCAACAAGTAATACATTAGAAATAGAATGTTTGGTTGTGATAGCAATTTTATCATAACCGCGCACTCTTCCTTGTCCATTATCACCAAAAGTGATGCTCTCCATTGAATCTTTATTCTCTTGATAGGAGGTGAACATCTTTTTCTCTCCGGTCATATGATTTGTGCATCCACTATCTAGCACCCAACTTGATCCACCGGAGGAGTACACCTACAAAACAAGTTAAGCTTTGTTTTTAGGTACCCAAATTTGTTTGAGTCTTTTCACATTAGCCATGAGAGTCTTGGGCACCCACACACAAGCTTTTGAGTTTTTGTTGCGTGGCCTAACATACTTAGCAATAATTCTACCATACTTGTTTTTTATGAAAACATATGATGCATCAAAAGTTTGAAATAGCATGGGCATATTATGAGAAGCATTAGCATGATGATCATGAAACTTAGAAAGATCACTAGTGACTTTGGTCTTGGCTTGCTTCTTTTGGTAGGTTCTCTCTTTTGTGAATTTTGGGAACTCTTGACCATTCTTGAATTCTCTAGCATTTTACTTATCACCATGAACATAGCCAATACCGTCCTTAACATGTGGGGCGCCTTGTGTTCAAATATGCACTTCTTGCATATTCAACCTTCTTACCGTCAAGCTCTTGTTTCTTTTGATGAACTTGTCCTTTCAAAGTTTTCACTTGATCTTTTAAGTCATGAATCAATTTGACATTAGTAGTACAAGCTTCAAGATCAATATTCTTACATCTAGCACAATGTTTAGAAGTTTTAGTTGGGCTAGGTGCATCTTTTGGTTTAGAGTTAGACCGAAGAGTATCAAATTGCACTTCAAGGTCTTTATGGGCCTTTTTCAAGGCATCATAGTCTCTTTGAAGAGCACCACTTGAACTCACAAGACTTTTACAAGTCTCCTTGCATGAAGCAAGTTGTTAATCTAACTCTTCATTTTTACTCTTTTCTAGAGTTAGAAGATTCTCAAGCTCAAGGTTGATCTTCTTTTCAAGAATGAGCAAGTCTTCTTGATTCTCAAGAATTTCATCCCTCTCAACTATTTAATCCATAAGCATTTTGATTTTAGTGATAGCATTTTTACTTAAGCCTTTAAGCAATGCCTCATCATCACTATCACTTTCTAATTCCTCGTCACTACTAACATATTTATGAGGGAGGTTGGATTTGGTTTTTACCTTACGCTTGCCCTCCTTTGCCATCAAGCATGTGTGAGTAGTGCTCTTGCTCTTGTTTAGGTCGGTGAAGAGAGACTTGCTTGATGAAGATTCTTTGATATCAAATGTAGCAATGCCTTCATCATCCGAATCAGAACTCTCTTCATTTGAGTCCCATTCCATTTGTAGATGGGCTTCACCGTTGTACTTCTTCTTTGAAATTTTTTTTTGTCCTTGTTGAAGTACTTCTCCTTCTTCTTGCCATCATCTTCTTCTTTCTTCTCATGTGGACAATTAGCAATAAAGTGCCCATACTTTTCACAATTGTAGCAAACTCTTTTACCTTTTGTCTTGGGCTTATCTTTTCTCTTGTCATCACGGTAATTGCGCTCCTTCCTCATGAACTTCTTGAATCTCTTGACAAGGAGAGCCATGTCTTCATCATCAAGGTCAGAGCTTTCATCTTCATCACTTGAGCTCTCTTCAACTATTTCCTTGCCTTTGCTCTTCTTGCTAGCCTTGAGTGCTATGTCTTGATTCTTTGAGCTTGAGGTGCCCTTTGACAAACTCTTTACATATTGGGCTTCCTTCTCCATCATCTCATGGTTGATAATCTTTCCAAACACTTCATCGGAGGTCATCTTCTTGTAGTTAGGGCTCTCAAGAATTAGTGTACACAAGGTTGTGTTCCTAACCATATAAGCCCTAATTATCTTTTTGACAACCTCATGATCGCTCCAATTCTTGCTTTCATAGGCTCTAATCTCGTTGACTAGAATCTTGAGCCGGTTGTACATCTCTTGAGGGATTTCATTATCTTCCATCACAAATTTTCCCAATTCTCTCTCAATAATCTCAATCTTGGCAATAGCAACTCGAAGAGTATCCCAAATCTTCTTTGCCGAGTTCAACCCATCAATCTTGTTGAACTCTTCTTGATTGAGCGATGAGAGAAGAACCGTCACCGCTTGAGCATTTAGGTGGAGATCTTGTTCTTGTTTCGGAGTGAGTTCTTCATCATCATCACTATCCGAATATTCAATATCTGTACAAACAATATCCCAAATGCTTCGGTGGAGCAAAAATAGATGATACTTCATGTTGTGCCTCCACTTAATATAGCTCACCCCATCAAATTGAGGTGGTTTACCAATGGGTATCGACAAGAAGTTTGTCTTAGGATTATGACGAGAATAATTGAAGCGGGTCTTAGAATAGTCCTTTTTAACTCCCTTCTTCTTTTTCTTCTTCGCCTCTTTGGCCTTCCTCCTGAGGAGTGAGAAGGATTCCGCGTTACTCTCACTTGAAGAAGAGTGTTCAATCTCTTCGTTTGATTTTTCGCTTGCGTGGCTTGATTCCCTTAGACCTATCACCTTCTCTCCAAGCGGTTAAGCTCGATTCAGAGAGTTTGGCTCTCATATCAATTGAAAGTTGCCTAAAGAGGGGTGAATAGGCAACTTAAAATAATTCTAAAAAATCAAACTCATCGAACTGTTTAGACCACCGGAGTCTTCGGTAATGTGCCGGATACTTCGGTCACCGGACTGTCTGGTAACTTGCCGGACACTCCGGTCAAATAGGCGCTTTGGACGAAATTTGAATCTAAGCAAGTTTTACTAGTTCTAGCAAATTCTACTTGAATCAAAAGACTAGAATATGATATAGAAAGCAGATCTAAGCAATTAAACAAGCTACATACTAGAGAGCAAGTAGATCGAAGCAAATCTATGAATATGAACAACAAAAACATTATGAACTTGCAAGAATGAAAAGAGCAGAAAGAGACAAGATTTTACTCTAAAGTTCGAGTTCACGAAGGAACTCTACGTCTCCGTTGAGAGGTCCACAAAGAACCGGATCTCACTCGATCCTTTCTCTCACTCAACCAACCACAAAGTTGAGGTTGAGTTCTCCACTAGCAAATCCCTTTCGGGAAGAGGTGAACAAACTTTTCGGGGCGTCACCATACAAGTTGGGAGCTCCCGAGCACGCCTAGCCATCTAGGAGCAAAAGCTCCAAGAGTAACAAACTCGAATCGAAGCTTGACGGTGCCGCAAATGCTCAATGGGAGTAAAAGCAATTCTCTCATAATCCCTAGATCAAATCTTGCATGGTTAGGCCATAGAAGGGAGTGAGAGAGTGTTTTTGGAGGTCAAAAGTGTTGCAAGCAAGTGTGAGTCGCTTGCTCTCTCAAAAGGGGCTGAGGGGGTATAAATATCTAGGCTCCAAAAAGTAGCCGTTGGACTGGCTTCTGACTGACGGACACTCCGGTACTTTACCGGACACTCCGGTTCACCAGAGTCTCCGGTAATATGCCGGATCCTCCGGTGAGGCCTCTCGGGTTGGCATAGCCTGAGCCACCGGAGTCTCCGACACTATGCTGAATACTCCGGTGAGCCCTCTCGGGTGCGGATTGCTAGGCCACCGGAGTCTCCGGCACTTTGCCGGACACTCTGGTGAGCCTTCTCGGGTAAAAGCAGTACGCTTTACCGGACTTCGGCAATGTACCGGATACTCCGGTAAAGAGTCTCGGATTGGATCAAGATTTGAGCATTTTTGGCACCTTGAGACCTCAATTTGAGTTTTTTTTATAGTACGGCATACCTAGACTCAAGAAATGATAAAAACTAGTATTCTTCCACGAGAAAAAGGCTCCGTGACTTGATCTAAAAAAATTGAGGGATCTTCTCTTTCTTTCAATATTTTTTTTTAAAAATTTTTTGGCTGTTAATACGAAGGTCTATTTGAATTGTTCGTCATCATCTATCAAAACCGACTAGAGGGTCTAGATGCACTTTCAATTCCCCTAAGGTAAGAGCACTCCGAGCTGGCTGAACTTCAGCCCCTCCCCTCTCTCCTTGTCCGATGGTCGCCGCAGCTCGCCTCCTGACGGACCTCGTTCGTCTTCCCGGTCGTTCTGCGATGTGGTGCGTGGGGGGTGCCAGCCCTCCGCCCAGATCTGCCGTCCAAACCCGGTCGATCTGCTCCCTCCTGGGCAGGGTCGGCTAGTCCAGGCGTCCACGTGCTTCCCCGACATGTCGAATGTTCGTCAGCAAGCAGGAGCAGACGCGGGTGGCTGGAAGGTGGTCCGCCGTCGCCAATGGCGCCGCCTACCCCGCGACCCTCCCCCTCCGGTGCCGTCCGCCAGGCCAGTGCCCCCTGATCTGGTCGGGTTGTGTTTCAACTGCTTCGGTGCCGACCACGTTGCCAAGGACTGTCGCAACGCCTCACGGTGTCTTCGTTGTAGGGAAGAAGGCCACAGGGCTCATACTTGCAAGAGGCCGCGCTCGCCGGATTCTGCAGGGCCTCCTAGGCCTTCTCGTCAAGGCATGTCGCGCCGGCCGTCGTCTCGGCAAGCGGCAGGTGGGATGGTTCAGCAGCCTTCGGGCACATCCCCACCATCCTCCGCCAGCCTCACGCCGCTGGGGTCGCGGGCGGCCTCCACACGTCCTGGGTTGCTGCCGAGCCAGCTAGCCACCTCCCCGCCACGGGAGGACGCTCGTCCGCCGGCTGCTTCGGTGCCAGGCTCTTTTCCTGGTCACCCCTCTTCGGAGTTTCGCCTCCTCAGACGCTCGCCAGCCATGGTCGTGGAAGAAGCAGTTCTCTCCAGAGCACTTGTCGCAGTGATCGCTGGGCCTCGTCCCGCGGTTTCGGTCGCCCAAGTCAGACGCCACCTCCTTGAGCGCTATGGTGTCAGTGAGGAGGCGGTGCAGGTCCGTCACTTCTGGCCGGACGACTTTCTGCTCGTGTTTGCTGAGTTGGAGAGTGCCTCGGCAGTGCTTCATGCGCCTCCGCCGACTTATGCTCTTTTCCACCTCATTTTTCGACGCTGGACTCGTGTGTCTCAGGTTTCTTCAATGTCTCTGTTCTTCAAGGTCCTTCTTGAGCTTGAGAATTTGTTGGCACACGTTTGGGACTTTGAAACTGCTCAGGCTGTAGTGGGTTCCTCTTGTACAGTGTTGGCTACTTTGCCAGAGACGATGTCCAAGTCTGATATGTCATGTTTCAAATTGGTCGCTTGGTGTGTTGACCCCAAACTTATTCCAGGGGCTGTTGATATTTTGATTTCTGAGGATCCGAGCCCTCCTGCCGGAGACAACAACCTCTTCTTGCGGTCGGAGGAGCTTATCCAACCATGTCAGGATGCGCTTTGTTATCACATCACAATTCGCATGGTTGAGGTGCAAGATTACCATCCCCTGTCTGACTCGGGCGATGACTCGGATGGGGATGATGATGATTCGGAGGGTGCAGACGGTATACCTGGACCGGACTGCACGACCTCCCTGCGGCAGTGGCCGAGGATTCAGTGTTTCAGTCGTCCAGACTCCTGTCACCGGTCACGCTCACCGCCACCCCTCCACCTACGGGCTCCCGCTGTCTTCAGAGTCTGCCGGCCTCCTCGGGTGGTGATCATAGCCTTGTTGAGGAGAGGTCGCTCCAGCTGCCGGCTGTTCTAGAGGACCTAGCTTCAGTTATCCATTCTCTTGATCCGGTCGTGGCTCCTGCTTAATGGGATCCGATGTGCTTAGAGGCATCCTTGGCCGTAGCGCCTCCGTCGCTGGTCTCAGCCCGAGAGACCTCAGGTCGACCAATTGGTTCCCTGGAGCTTGCTGTTGAGCACAGGTCGTCACAGGTTGCAGAAGGACCGTTCATGGAGGCGTTCAGCTTCACCCAGGTAGACCCAGTGCCTGAGGCCGTAATGGGGCCATCTCCGGTGGAGCGGCAGCCGGGCAGCTCCCCATCGCCGTTTGTCTCTACCCACAAGGGCGCTCCTCCACTTTCGTCTCAAGCGCCTTCCTCCGTGGATGTCTTCTCCTTGACGGTGCGTCGCTCCTTGTCTCCTGAGTGTGTTGAACTGCCCGCCACTCAGGAGACAGCCGCGTGGTGCGCCTCCTGGGCTCACTCTTCCACGACACAGCAGTCTGATTGCCAAAAAAACACGTTTGCGCACGCCGGCTTTGGTAGCAGCACAGAATGTGCTCATGAAGAAGTTGGGCCTCCTAGCAGAAGATGCCGCCCCAGACGCTAAAGTTTTCACCAAGTAGGAGCAACTCTTTGCCAACGGGTTGCCGAGCAGCAGACTGAGGCGTTGGGGGAGCTCTTCAGTGAGCAAATTTCGGCGTCGGCGGAATCTGATTCCGATGATGAGGATGTGTTAAGGGTGTAATGTACCTGTTGCTGGTCATTTGGCCGAGGTCGTGTTTTTTTGTTTTCCCATGGATTGTGATCATTGCTCGGAATGTGCGTGGTCTTAATTCTATTGGCCACCGTGATGCTGTTCGTGCATTGGTAGCTTCTGAGCGTCCCTCTCTCATCTGTTTACAAGAAACCAAATTGGATGTTGTCTCGGATCAAATTGTGCGTGATGTTGCTGGGCCTGGTTTTGACTTTGCTTTCCTCCCAGCGGTTGGTAGTCGAGGTGGAATTCTGGTGGTGTGGCGGCCGGACGTCTGGGATGTCTCGCACATTTCTGTGCGACAGTTCTCTCCCTCGGCTCGGATCTGCTTGCGTAGCTCCCAGCGGGAGATGCGTTTGACGACGGTGTATATATGGCCCCAGTCGCGATCGTGATAAGCCAGCTTTCCTCGCGGAATTGCATGAGCTTCGTCAATTGTACTCGGGGTCCTGGCTCTTGCTTGGTGATTTCAACCTCATCTATCGTGCGGTGGACAAGAACAACTTGTTGTTAAACCGGCGCCTTATGGGTCGTTTCCGTCGTTTCCTCAATGACGCGGCACTGAAGGAGATCCGCCTTAATGGTCGGCTTTTCACTTGGAGCAACGAGCGCGACCACCCTACGTTAGAGCGCATCGATCGCTTCTTTATGTCCCAGCAGTGGGAATCGATGTTTCCGAACAGCCACTTACAGTCGCTCTCCTCGTCCGTCTCGGACCATGCCCCGCTCCGGCTTTTGACTGGTGCTTCTCTTACTCGGAAAGCTAGGTTCCACTTTCAGGCCATTTGGACCCATTTTGCCGGATGTAGTGAAAAAGGCATGGCCATGCCCCTTGGTCGACGCCAATCCTTTCCAGCGGTTAGAGTGGTTGTTCAAGGCACTGAAAAGTTGGAGCTCTAGATTTGTGGGCTCCATTTGGACTCAGCTTGATCTTGCTAATGAAATTGTGCACCGTTTGGAGATGGCGCGTGATCGTCGACAATTGTTTCTTCATGAAGAGGCTTTACAGAAGTGGCTGAAGCTCAACTCGCTGGGGTTATCCTCGCTGCAGCGCTCTGTGGCGTGCCAACGGTCGCGTCTACTATGGTTGGCGGAGGGGGACGCCCCCACACAGTTCTTCCATCTCCATGGCAATTACACGCACAAGAAGAATTTCATCCATAAGCTGGTGCATGGTGAGGATACGGCGTTTCAGAGCAAGACAAAGCGGCACTTGCCTTCTCCTTTTTTGCCAGATGTTAGGCAACCCGGTGTCATGGGCCTATGGTCTTGATTTGGAGCAGCTTGGTATTTCGAATTTGTACCTTCGATTGCTCGACGTGAGGTTTTTTGAGGAGGAGATCTGGGGCATTATCTCATCACTCCCGCCGGACAAGGCCCCAGGCCCCGACGGGTTCCCTGGTCGATTTTTCCAGGTCGCATGGCCGATTATTAGAGCTGATCTTATGCTTGCGTTTGATGCCTTTTGGAAGCTGGACATGAGGAGCCTCCACTCTGTGAATGATGCCCTCACCCTGCTACCTAAGACGCCGGAAGCTCAAGATATCAAGGATTATCGCCCGATCAGCCTTATTCACTGTTTTGGCAAGTTGTTGTCCAAAGCCTTGGCTAACCGGATAGCGCCACATCTTCCCAAGCTGGTGCACTCTAGTCAAAGTGCATTTGTTAAGGTTCCCAACATCCAAGACAACTTCCTCTTTGTGCAAGCTTCTGCACATGCACTCCATGCTAGACGTGTCCCGCGCTTCCTCCTAAAGATCGATATAGCTAAAGCTTTCAATCCGGTCGCTTGTCCGTTTCTTTTGGAATTCCTCCAGCATATGGGTTTCTCACGCCTGTGGAGGAACTGGATATCGGCTCTCTTATCCACAGCTAGCACACGGATTTTGTTCAATGGTGATCCTGGGCAGCGAATCTTTCATTTTCGTGGTCTCCGTCAAGGGGACCCTCTCTCGCTGATGCTGTTCCTCTTGGTCATGGAGGCCCTGAGCGCGATGTTGCGGAAAGCGGACGAGTGGTCCCTTTTGCAGCCACTTGGTGTGCGCAACATCCCTCACCGTGCTTCTCTTTATGCTGATGAACTGGTCGTGTTCGCTTCTCCAACTCGGTCGGATTTGCAGCTCATCCGTTCTATCCTCCCTTTTTGAGGGAGCGTCTGGCCTGGCCACGAACCTCCATAAGTGCCAGATCACACCTATTCAATGTACTGACAAAGAGCTCGGCCTCTTATCTGAGTTGTTTCCTTGTTTGGTGGCTGAGTTCCCAACATGCTACCTTGGGATCCCTCTTTCTGTGAAGAGTGCCTAAATCGGCCTTTCAGCCGCTGGTTGATAAGGTAGCGGACCGACTACCAACCTGGAAGGGAAAATTGCTTAACAGGAGTGGTCGCTTGGTTCTCATCAAATCTACCCTCTCTGCAGTACCTATTTATACTGCCATGGCGTTGCGGCTTCCTCCCTAGGTGGTTAAGAAACTTGATAAAATCATGAAGGCCTTCCTTTGAGAGGGTTCTGATACTGTGCAGGGCGGGAATTGTTTGGTTGCATGACGACATGTTCAGCGTCCACTAGTGTTGGGTGGCCTTGGTGTCCTCAACATTGATATGTTCGGTCTGGCACTTCGGATGCGCTGGCTCTGGCTCCGTCGTGTCGAACCATTGCAGCCTTGGGCGAAGCTCCCGCTTTCGATGGACGTGGCCTCTGAGAGTCTGTTTCGCGCCTCCACCTCCCTTCTGCTTGGGGACGACAGATCATTCTTGTTTTGGACAGATCACGGGTTGCATGGTCGTTGCACCTTAGACTTGGCCCCAAGTCTAATACGTATCGTCAAGCCCCGCGCCCGCCGTGGAAGGCTGGTTGTGGAGGCGCTACCCGGCAATGCTTGGGTGCGGGATCTGTCGGGTGCCCTCACAGTTCAGTGCTTGCTAGAGCTGCTTCATCTCCACGAGCTTCTACAAGCGTTCTCTCTTGACCCCTCCGCCGAAGACCGCTTCTTATGGAATTGGACTTCCTCGGGGGTTTTTTCGACGAGCTCGGTGTATGGTGCTCTTTCCTCGGCCAGTCGGCGGTGTTTGGGGCGACGCAGCTCTGCAAGACCAGGGCACCAAACAAATGCCGTTTCTTCGCCTGGCTCGTGTTACATGGTCATTGCTGGACATCGGAGAGGCTCCAACGCCACAACCTAACGAACTCAGGTAGTTGTGCGCTTTGTAGCCAGCACACGGAGTTCATCGACCACCTCCTTTTCTCTTGTGTTTTCAGCAAGGAAGTCTGGTTCCGCGTCCTGGGACGTTGTGGGTGGCAAGCTCTTTGGACAGGCCGCGACCTCAGGTTTGCGGATTGGTGGCTCGCCAACCGTAAACTGGTGGCCAAACCTCAGAGGAAGGCATTTGACTCTCTTGTTGTGCTTATCATCTGGACGTTGTGGTTGGAGCGGAACGCTCGTATTTTCTGGAATCAGTTTGCCCTTGCTCATGTGGTAGCTAACCGAGTTTTAGATTTAGCACGGCAGTGTAGCCTTGCTGGGGGATGGTGGACTGGTCGAGCCTACTCGGTTTGAAATCTCTTTAGGTCACCAGGGTCGAGTGTTTCTTTTTTCCGGTCTGCTTGCTTGTATAATTCTTGACACTGTACTTTCTTTCTCTCTTAATGCGAAACGCGCTTTGCGCGGTTTTGGAAAAAAGAATTTCTTAGAAGGATTAGCGGGCGCCGCTAATTAAATTATTACCGTCCGCTCCAGCTTGGTGGGCCTAGCGGCAAATTGTTCATTTGCTTGCAGGTGTTGTAGACGCCAGCGGGCTAGAGGGCAACGCCAGCAGAGTTCATGCGACTGCAGTGGCTGTCCCCATACAACGCCTTTCCTTAGCTGTAAAACTGCAGCAGGAAGCCTCCATGGTTGCGTCTGTGTGAGCTTCGCTTGAATCGAGCTTGGCTACGAGTCTACCATCACCACGCGGCCATGCGGGCCACAGACGAGTTCACCGAAGACCAGCGAGCGTTCACTGAAATGAGGTACGCGCGTATGTCAGTCAGAAGCCTGGACTTTGATAACGACGAGCAGCACCTCACCGGTGTGCCACTGTGCTGGCTCTCTCAACAGAAGCTTGCATGTGGCCGCTGAAGTGGGGATGGTCATGCCGAAGACCAGCTGCGTACGGCACCATAAGACGTGGGCTTTGTGGGCGTTTGCGGCTCCTGCCAAGTCCGCAACAGTGTCCGCTTCTGTCCGGTGGGCTTAACGGCAATGTCCGCTTAATACCGAGTTCGAAGTGCGGGTTGCCGCTATAACCGCTTGCGTGTTTTGAGTGGGGCGGGCAAAGCAGACTAGCGGACAGGTCCGCTCCGCTTTCAGGTTGACCTTGCAGGCTGCTTGTTGCAGCATCGCAGGTTCGTATGAAGAGGTTTCGCTTTTGCATTTGGCATCGTCAACCATGGCAAATCTCATCTGCGCAGGATAGTTGACACGCTCACCCGATACCGCTACTGGGAGAGGTACGTGTAGAGCAGGAGTATGTTTCCCTGTAGGTGCAGCGACCCCCACCCACCCACCAATGCATCACTCCCTGGCTCCCAGCTCCCCGGTCGCCGTCCACTCGCACGTCCTTAAATACCGCACGGCCACTTCCCCACGCCTCCGCCGCCTCCACTCCTGTACACAAGCAGCCTCAGGAGGGTCGGGGAGCTAGATGGCCTGCAAGGAGGAGACGGCGGTGAACGCGCTGCTGAGCTGCTTCATGCACGCGGGCCTGGCGCTGGTGCTGCTCGTGTACCTCCCAGTCGCCTTCGTCTGCCGCCTCGTCGCCGGGATCCTCGTCCGGCCGTTCGCCCGCGGGGAGGACCTGCGCGGGAAGGTCGTGCTCGTCACGGGCGCGTCCTCGGGCATCGGCGAGGTCAGTAGACTCTGCAGTACCCTTCGTCCTGCCCCCTGCCTGTAGCTACGCACTTTGTTTTTGTTACTACTATTTCGCGCGCGCTTCTTACCTGCGCGTGCATTGCTCTCTGGTCAAGACTCAAGTGCGTGCGCGTCTGCTTTCGCCGTTAATTCTTTGATTGTGATACCCTAAAAAATCTCAATCAAATAAATAAATCACTCAAGCAATTTCCTATTTCCTATACCCTTTTTTTATTTTTATTTTAATAGAAAATCTCATAAAATGAATATAAACTCAAAAAGGAAAAATTTCAATTTAATTTGAATCTTGATAAGTGCTTAAGTGGAATTTTCTTTTTCAAGATTTATCGAATTTATTCGAATTTGTTTGATTTGAATTTGGAGCTATTCAAAAAGAAGAGAAAAAAAAGAAACCAAACCCTCTCGCGCGGTTGGGCCGGAAACGGCCCAACCGCGCCACGCCGCCCTGCTCCCGCACCCCGCCCCCAACTCGCGGCCATCTTGCG
>BCLG01000440.1:759-27788 GCA_001602295.1 Zoysia matrella | reverse complement strand
TCATTTTGACCATTAATATTATATAATCAATGATGTTTTATCATATAAAAAATATATTTTTAAGATTCATTATTAAATAAACTTTAATAAAAATTGTATTTTTATATTAAAAACTATGTAATTTTTTAGATATTATCGGTAGAAGTTAAAAGATTTTGAACTTATGCAAATCTAGAAATGCTTATACTCCCTCCGTTCTGCCCTTCGTTCTTTAATTGATGTCGCCGTTGACTTTTAAATTCAACTTGGACTATTCATTTTATTCAAATTTTTTTAATAAATTTCATATACTTTGATATAATTTGATTTATTATTAATGTTATTTGAATCACAACTTAAAATTTTACATTTTCGAGCAAATTTTTTGTATAAAATAAATAGTCAAAGTTGAATTTAAAAATCAACGCGACATCAATTAAAAAACAGAGGGAGAATTTTAGAACAGTAAACCTTATTTTTCAATTCAAGGGAAGCTGATGGAACTTGGAAAAATGACCCCCTGTTCTTTTTGGGTATATATGCAGCACCTGGTATACGAGTACGCGAGGAACGGCGCGTGCGTGGCGCTGGTGGCGCGGACGGAGGTGGCGCTGCGCCGCGGCCAAGGCGGCGCGCGACCTCGGCGCGCCGGACGTTCTCGTCGTGCCGGCGGACGTCACCAAGGTGGACGAGGCCAAGCGTGCCGTCGAGGAGACCGTCGCGCACTTCGGCAAATGTCAGTATAACCATTCCTTCTACTAGATGACTTAATAATTTGCAGTACAATATAGTACGCACTAAAGCGCTTTTGCTTGACACTCAATTTCAGAACGATTAGTGTAACTGTAAAATTTTGGTCGAAGTTGTTTGATTTATTTTGTAGCTGTTTCCATAAACTTACTATGACGAGCTTTTCTGCAGTGAATCACTTGGTGGCGAACGCGGGGATCTGGTCGAGCTGCTTCTTCGAGGAAATCACTAATATAACCGCCTTCCACAATGTCATTGTAAGCGACCTTCAACTTTCTGTCCAACTGGACGGTCATCTTCGCAACCTGAAAAATCACAATTTTCTCGTTTTCTGGTCAACTACTTTTTCCTGAGTTAAATCTGAAACGTTTCGTTGGGGTGTACGTGCAGGATCTCAGCTTCTGGGGCGCGGTCTAACCCACCTACTTCGCGCTCCCGTATCTGAAGGCCAGCCGCGGCAACATCGTCGTCACCTCCTCCGTCGCCGGCAGGGTCCCGACCGCCAGGATGAGCTTCTACAACGCGAGCAAAGGCGCGGTGATACGGTTCTACGAGACCCTGAGGGCCGAACTGGGGTCGTCCCAGCTCCGTGTCACCATCCTCATGCCCGGCTACGTTGTCTCCAACCTCACCAAGGGCAAGGGGCTGCAGAAGGACGGCCATGTCGGCATCGACGAGGAGGCCCGCGACGTATAAGTTCCTCCCTCCCTTCCCTCTTCAACCTCTACAGTACACGATACATTTTTCTTTCACCATCATTTCAAGCAACAGAATACAGATCTTGATGACCGGTCGTTCACTCCCGCGCGTGCAGATGAACGTCGGCCCGCTGCCGGTGGGCAAGACGGACTCGCTGGCGAAGGTGGTGGTGGCCAGCGTCCGGCGGCCGACCGCTACGTGACGTGGCCCGGGTGGTACTGGCCGTTCCACATGGTGATGTGCGTAGCGCCGGAGCTCGTGGACTGGTTCTCCTGGGCGTTCTACGTGTCCAAGTCCGTCGAGCAGGATGGCGGCGCCGGCGCGCTGAGCAAGAAGGTCCTGGAGGCCGTTGGCGGGAAGAATTTCCTGTACCCCAAGACCATCCGCTCCCAGGCCGCCATGGCGGCTAACTGACCGACTGATCGTCAGGATGACTCAAGATGCTAGCTAGCCACACACGAATATATATCACACATAAGCATGGCTTTATGTTTATTTCATTAGTTATTCGTTGAAATTTGGATTTGTTTCTCCTTTTTTCTGTTCTATCTTTTTTTCTCATTGGCCCTTTCAAGTGATGGGTACGATGTGAATATTCATACGAATGTTCATATTAATTGGCCCACCACGGCCCAGCACCGTAGCCCTGTCCACATTCTTCCTAATATGCAGCAACCCGCAAGCACTTCAAGAATGTAAAGTAACCAGGATGCTATTGCTAACCTATCCATCAGCGAGGCCAAGGAAGACAGACACGTGTGTACTAGCACTGCTGGAATCAATCAGTTCCATAGAAACGAAAACACTAAGAAAAGGCTGAAAAATATCTTAGGGACAATACACAGAGAAGGGATGCAGGTTTTCAAATTTTTGAGTCAACCCACGACCCAAATTTTTTTTAAAGGAACTAGAATTTCATCCCTCCTATACAAATTAATCACCTAAATATACTAAAAAGATGACCCACAACTACCCATTGAGTACTCATTTGCATCCTTAGGTTTAAAGTAAGGAAACCTGATAGTATTGCAAGATCGATATGCCTAACTAATTGAACCACCTCAGAGGGGAATTCAGGAATCATATGTTGATCTTGAGCTCCCATCTTCACTTAGCTTGATGTTCTTGAGCTTCGGGACCTCCTTCTTGCCGCCTAGGGCTTAGGAATACCCTTCCCTGTGTTGGGCAGTGCTTAGTGGATTGCGTTTTTGTAACGACCGGGTTTTTCACTTACCTTTCGATAAGTCCCGATCTCACGTGACATTGCCAATCCCAGGAGTTTGGCAATCACGATATCACAAGCGATTAATCAAGAATCCATAACAGAAATATTAAACAAGAAACAAACTAGGAAATAGCAGATCAGAGTGAAATTATTAGAATAAAATCCTCCAAAGGGGTCCATCGGCACGCAGGCCGAAAATATCTCAGAGCAGATATATCTCTAGCGTGAATCCAACAAAAAGCAACGGCGGAAGCATCAACATGGCAGCGGTAGCGAACCTCTTCCACACAGGCTAGCTCGAACGCAGGAGCGGGCGTCACGGGCCGTCAGAGACATAGTCGAAGTCGAAGCTGAGAGTATGCTCTGAAAAGAACAAATTAGAAAGCCGTGAGTACGAATACTCAGCAAACCGCGTACTACCTAACAACAAGATATGCATGCAAATGGTTTCAAGGGTAAAGGCATGGCTCAAATGCTAAATGCAAGTTTAAAATATTTCATTTTATTTAAAGTATGCAAGAAAACTTTATTTTCAAACTTGTCAAATTTTATTATCTTGCCCCGCAGAGATCTCCGTTATCTCGGACGGGGGTTCATTTTAATGCCGATGTAATCTCCACACTCGGCCACAGCTCAAAGACCGAAGTCAAAAACATTTAGAAAAGGAGAGGAGGAAGAAAAACAAAGCTACTCAACGAGGAGCACAACTCAGGGGGGTGTCCTTCCAAAAAGGACGTGGCAATGCGCATCGACTAAAACTCTGCAGAGGTTATGCACCTGGACCCACGGGATGCGTCATCGAGAACTACCGTCGTAGCCCCGACAAACACACAAGACCCGTCCACAAGCTTTAACTGGCATCATCCGTCCTCCAGGATAGGGATCCCAAAAGCCTACGCAATCGGGTCCTAAAGTTGTGAAGAGCCTTCCACTGATCAGGTGGGGTATCTCGATCTCATGTGGGGAGTCAAAGCTCTACACCACACTAACACTACACCGCCAACCCACGGGTAAACAACCAGTCTCAGCAAGCTTCAAGATCAAGCCAACTGCTCATACAGGGTAACGTGGTGTGCATGGTTGTCAACTGAGCGTACAAGACTCGAAGGACTCGGTCCTTAATTGCCGGGGCAGGCACCAACTCCAACCTCAACGCCAAAAACAAGTCTCACGGAAAGATCCCAGCCCGGATCTTCCTGTTGTACCCGCAACAGGTACGCCCATAGGGACTTCCCAAAAGTCCGCTAGCTCCTCATACTCCAACCTGCCCCCGCTAAATAGTTATGTATAGTTATTTGCAATACTCACACATTTGAAGCACAGTTCAAAAGCATTTAACACAAATTCCATTTTATAGTGATAGGTGTGAGATAAAAATTAAATGCGACTAAGCATGGCTAAGCATAAAAGTAAAATAAATGTACTAAAGCAATCCTAGGGTTAATATTTGTGGAACAGTGAATAGGCACGGCTTAGGAATGTTGCTATCACATTTTAAAATAGTTGGCATGCAAATTAAGGTTGCAAACAAAACATGCAGTTTAAAATGCTCGGAACAAAGTGATCAAGGAACGCGGCTTGCCTGGCAAATCGAGATCAAAGTCGGGATCCGGTTCGTCGAACTGAGCTGGCTCGCAGAACTCCTCCTCGGGGACAGCAGCTAATCACAACACGAACAACAGGGATTAGACACTAATTACGCGACAAAGAATAGAACCGAAATTAGAATCTAAATCGAAAACTACTAGACTAAACGCGCGCAAAACATTTCTCGAAACAACTCTACACGATAAACGAGACGAGACTAATTAACGGAACGATTTCGAGATTAATCGAAGATCAAATGGGATTCCACGGAAATTGTAGACAATCGAGATCATAAGGATTTAGATAAATTGCAGAATAATTAATCGCGAAATAAAATAGCAATTAATCTAGCAATTAATCGGAAAGGGAAAAGGAAATTAAGAGAAAGACGAATTTCTCACCACGAAATTGGAAATCGGAGATTTGAAGATCGGAGACTCGGAAACCGGAGGTGAAGCGCAGCACGGACCAGACGAAGCGGTCTTTGGTCCAATGGTCCAGCAGCGGGAACAAGGCAGTGACCAGAGGACGAAGACCAGCTCGCGGAAAGTAGTCTGTGCAGCGGTGCTCAACTCATACTAGAGGTCAAAGGGGGGTGTAGCTCACGACAAGGTCCACGGCGTGGAAAATGGCAGCAGACGACGCGGTTGGCTGGCGATGACCCAGTGGACGGTGACGCAGCAGGCGCGGGCGCGGCTTGACGGACGCGCGGAGAGAACGGCGCGGGGGTCGAAGCGAGGACTGGTGGGCGACGTGGAGAACCAGGCGACAGGGATCAGTGCTTGGACCGGCGGGCCGAAGGACAACGTGCGAGAGACGAGGCGCAGACGGCGACAGCAGGAGATACGGCAGCAGAAGGCGACGCGCGGAGTCGACGGGATTCGAGGCGACCCGACGCGGCTTGGAGTTGACCTGCTGGAATTCGACGGAGGCAGTGGAGACGGCGCTTGAACCGGCGGATCAAGGCAGGCTGCAATGCGGAGATGCGCGGGGAGGCGAGCAAAACGAGGAGAGGCGGCGCGGAGGGGAGGCGGTTGCCAGAAAACTCAGCTTGCGGTGAAAGAAAGGAAAAAGGGGAAAAGAAAGTGAGATAAGAATTTGGGGACTAGGGTTAGAGGATATTTATAGAGGGTGAAAAATGGGTAGGGTTAGAAATAATTTTGGAAAATGATTGAAAAACGTGAAACAATTAGGAAGGCTGCAGAAATTAATTTGGAGAATTATTTAGAGACCCGAAAATTAATTTGGAGAAATTCCGGAAATAATTTTAGTCAAACGTAAAAATTACGCGGACTAAATTATTTGGGCACCGGATTAATTTAGACGAACGGATTTCGGAACGAATGAATTTTGATCGGAACGAAATATTGAGACAGACAAATTAATTGGAACGAAAAATTTGGAGAAATGCCACTTTATTAATTCGAGAATTTTGGGATGTTACAGTTTTGTGGGCAGATTGCTTGAAAGTGCTGGAATTCACTTCCACACCACTGCCTGAGGGTATTGCCCTCCTTTTATAGCATTGCCACACAGGGGGTGCACCGTCTTGTGAATTCTCAATGCTTCCAATGAAAGCATTGAGTGTTCATTAATATGATGGCGCAACCACCTCCTTTTCTCTTAACACTTTCATACTAAACTGGTTAGGCAAACCGATTTAGCTGTTAATCACATTCACAATAACATTCTCCCCTTGATCATCAGGTAAACCTTAATAAGCACATCTTTCAACAAAATGACATACCAAGACAAAAGGATTACAACGATGAATTCAGCATATCGTAGAACCCAGTTACTATAGTATATCACATCATATCAAATGAGCTTCTTTAACATAGGAGCTCCAAAACTTTATTCATTAAACTTTAGTCATTACATATAAATTCACTTCTTCGATACGTGGTACACCAGATCAATAAATTGCGGTAGTCAATTAAGTACTACAGAACTAATTGACCATGGTTCCCATTCCGTCTCAAAGTGAACCCCTTTGTAATGGGGAGAGGGTGCTTCATATACCCCTTTATTCTAGGATCAAAGACTTTTCGACCAATCCCATACCGGTAACATGTTCTTTGAATACACTGGGTGGTAAGCATTTAGTGAGCGGATCCGCCAACATCCTCTTTGTACTTATATACTCAAATCTTATCGTTTGATTTTGGATTCTATCTTTCACAACATGGTACTTGATGTCAATGTGTTTGGCAGCACCACTTGACTTGTTGTTACTCGCATAGAGTACTGCTGGTTGATTATCGTAGTATATTGTGAGTGGCTTAGTAATGCTATCAACCACTCGCAATCTCAAGATGAAATTCTTTAGCCACACAGCCTACCCTGTTGCCTCATAACATGCCACAAATTCAGCCTGCATTGTAGATGATGCAGTGACACTTTGTTTGGAGCTTTTCCACGATATAGCTCCTCCAGCGAGTGTGAAGATATAATCTGACGTGAATTTTTTACTGTCAACACATCCTGCAAGATCAGCATTTGAATAACAAACCACTTCAAAGGTTATCAGATCTCTTATAAGTGAGCATGTAATCTTTAGTGCCTTGCAAATATCTTAAAGCTTTCTTAGAGGCTTTTCAGTGACCCAATTGTGGATTAGATTGAAATCTGCCAAGCATTCCGGTAACAAATGCTATATCAGGGCGAGTGCACACTTGTGCATACATAATACTTCCAATAACTGAAGCATAAGGAATTGACTTCATCTGTGCAGATTCATACATCGAGATCTTTCATATCGAAATTGGAGTAGAGAAAACTCTTCATTTCTAGTAGCAAGTTCTTATCACTGCTGGCTAAGAGTATATCATCAACATAAAGGATCAAGAATATAAACTTGCTCCCCCTGAACTTAGAATATATGCAATTGTCCACTCTATTTTCTTGAAAACCAAATTGCTTTATGGTTTGATCAAATTTGAGGTACCATTGCCTTGACGCTTGCTTCAGACCATAAATGGATTTCTTAAGTCGACATCCCAAATGTTCCTTTCCTTTCACAACAAAACCTTCTGGTTGAACCATGTATATTTCTTCATATATTTCTCCGTTCAAGAATGCCTTTCTCACATCCATTTGATGCAACTGTAAATCATAGTGAGCAACAAGCACCATGATAGTTCTGAATGAATCTTTAGTAGAGACAGACGAAAATGTTTCATTATAATCAATGCCTTCTCTTTGAGTGAAACCTTTAGCGACGAGTCTTGCTTTGAACCTTTCGATATTTCCTTTGGAGTCTCGTTTGGTTTTATAGACCCATTTGCAGCCTACCTTTTTAGCTCCTTTAGGGATTTCTACTAAGTCCCATACATCATTAGTTTTCATTAACACCATTTCATCTTTCATAGCTTGAAGCCATTCAGATGTATGGTCACTATTCATAGCTTCTTTATATGATAAAGGATCTCTCTCGCTCTCTCCGTGTGACAGCGACGAGGGCACATAGGGGCGGTGATGCCGGTGTGGCCTCCCGGCCGGAGCTCGCGTGCGGTTGTAGCCGGGGCGCGGCTCCGTCGGTTGGCCTCATCGAGCGCCTCTGCAGATTGGGGCCGCCGACGCGTGCTCTTACGCGTCCGCGCGAGGGAGAGGGAGCAGCGGCGCCGGCGAGCACTCGGCTGTGGTCCGCGCACGGCTAATGTCAGCGTGGGGCTCTAGCCATCGGCTTCGTCTGGTGCCTCTGCAGCGCTGGCGTGCCGGCTACTCCGCCCTGGCGGCGCTGCTCGGCAGTGGTGTAGGCGCCAGGGAGCCCTGGCGACCGGCGTCACGAGCCGTGCTCCGCACAGGACCGGTGCGGCGGGGCGGCTCCGACGAGCAAGAGCACATTGACATCAGCCGTCACCACCTCGAGATAAGTGACCCCCGTCGCCTTTGCTTCATCTTAGGGTTAGGGTTCTTCTGATTTGGGGAAGCATACTGTAGCTAGGGTTAGGGTTCTTCGGGGTAGCTTAAAGATTGCTTCAATTGGATCAAAACCTTTCAATTGAAGCCATGCCCGAGACCCTAAAGCATCGATTTCTCACTGATTTTCGGGTTAAACATAGGGGTTTAGCTTGACAGTGAGCAATCACACATTAGAATGCCCTAGTTCTTGAGTTGGGCACTGATTTGGGCTTCATCCTTAGGTTCTTCAGAAGCAATGACGAACTCAGACAACATAGGGGTTTGACGTTAGGCAAACCAGCTTCGATGCCATTGATAGTATTGCAGGATCGATATGCCTAAGTAATTGAACCACCTGGTTCAGGAATCATACATTGATCTTGAGCTCCCATCTTCACTTAGATTGATGTTCTTGAGCTTCTGGACCTCCTACTTGCCGTCTAGGGCTTAGGAACACCCTTTCCTATATTGGGCAGTGCTTAGTGGATTGGGTTTTGTGGGCAGATTGCTTGAAGGTGCTGGAATTCACTTCCACACCACTGCCCTGAGGGTATTTCCCTCCTTTTATAGCATTGCCACACAGGGGGTGCACCCTCTTGTGAATTCTCAATGCTTCTAATAAAACCATTAAGTGTTCATTAATATGGTGGCTCAACCATCTCTTTTTCTTTTAACACTTTTCATACTAAACTGGTTAGGCAAACCGGTTTAGCTGTTGATCACATTCACACTAACAAAATCATCTTGTCCTAGAGTTTAGAAAAAAAAAATTCCTAGGGTAACTCATTGATTTCAGCATAAGGAACGGCATCGCCCTTGTCGCAAGCATGAGCGTTAATGTGCACGATCAGGTAAAAGCAAAGTATAACTCGAGGGATTTGGCTCAAGTCAACCTGCATCCCATTTTTATTTTGACCTCGCCTTGCACGAAGCTTCTAGCTAGCCTAGATAGTTTGGAGTCTTTGGACAAGTACGTTAATTATAGGCTAAAAAATATTCACATGTGAATGCATTTTTTTACACATAAAGCGGATGTTTTTTTTTGTTTAAAACTACAAATCCAAGATGAGACAATCAGCCTTGATCGTAGAGAGATTCCTGGAGCACTTTTGGAACTCTGTGTGCACGCAATCTGTGGTAACACGACAAGTGGCATCCAGCATGATCTACTCCTAGATACAGCAAACTTTTAGTATACTTATTATAATTACAGCAGCAGTTTTGCAAAACTCTTAGCTAGCACACATTCGTTTTTTAATGCCAAAAACTGTACATTCTCGAGGAGGATAACCTTAGCCTCCCGCTTTATTAAGCTACCGAACTTTTGCTTCACTCTCCTTGCCTCTCTCAAACACACACATACAAACCGTAGTCTTGCATTAGAACACTATCAGAGGCAAACCAGATAGTAGTACATACAAGCTAGGCACCCTGCATGGCATAGCCAAGGCAAGCTGCAGCACCTTCAGTACCACCCTAGCAGTGGCCGTCGACCTCCACGCTCCTGGGAGTCATCTGGAAGAAGTGGTCCCAGGCGTACCGGAAGGTGACGGTGGCCATGCTGGCGATCGGCTCGCCGCCGTTCACCAGGTAGAAGTTGCCGTCGTCGGTGTGGAACACGGCCGGATCCACGTCCACCGTGCTCGCGAAGCCAGCGCCGTCGAGCCGCACGTTCCTGACGGCGCACGGACACAGGTTCTTCACCTGCACCTCGAACACCATGTCCCCGCCGCTCACCGTCGTGCCGGTGTTGATCGTCTCCACCTGGACGCTTGAAGTGCCACAGCGGTCGCCGTTTGTTTCTGGTACTCGTGTGAAAAAAAGTGAACGGTCGTTAGTTAAGAATGACAATGTATTAAAAGTATGGCCATATATAATTAGCAAAAGAAGAATTCTGAGAGAGCCACAATAACCTTTTGCAAGTAAGAAAAATTATCAATACTATATCAGTATAAGGCTGGTTCTAATATAATAAATTGTAATAAGGTCAGTTTCAAATATGTTCTGACAGCATGTGCCACAATACCGCCATATATACAGTAAGACCTTTGGCATGCAGTATATGTAATCTCCATAACTAAAATGCTGCCTTTGTTTAAATAGATTTAACCTATGGACTTATAGGACTCACCTCGAATAAAGACAGTGAACAAGAAAAGTGCCACTAACAGAGACTTGAGAGCAACGGCCATGGTCGTTCTTGCTCTTTCTGCTTAAAATCAGATGTGTGGAACTTGTATACTTAGTTGTCACCTCCTACCAAGCTAAGCTTGCCTTGGTTTGTGAGGAAGTTGTTCATCTTCACTCCATTTATAGAGGCCGCGAGCCTGCGACAGTGTGTCTTCAATCGGCACACGGTAGGAATCAGCAATTCTGCACTCGGAGAGGTCGCTTTGTTGCTGTCCCCGTTCAACGGAACCGGGAAGGCTATCTTGTTAAAGAAATGAGCTCTCACCGCTTTCCTTCGCAGCTAAGTACATCCAAGTATGTCATTGCATTGCACTGGAAGTTGCAAAAGGGACAAAGTGTCCAATTCCTTCCTTGCGCATCACTTTGAACTTAAAAGGTTGCACAACAGGCCTGATATTGTAATCGTTTTAATAACTTGCTCAATGATGCGAGGACGCATTTTGTACGATTCAAGAATATTTGATATAGTTCTTTTTAAAACATCATGACATGTTTTCGATAGTACCAACCATACAAAGAGTGTTGCACTAGGACACATCATTGGCACTTCGTTTGAAATGTGGATAAATATTTTGTTTTTGAGCAAAAAATGTCGACAAAAATCGAGGAAACAATTGGAATCATTAGCTTGATTATATACTATCAGAAATCTAGGGGCACCATCAATACTCAATAGACAATAGCAACACTCTAAGGTCCTGGACTCTCCCAGTTAGTAAGGGTTTCCCTGACTAATGGATTTTGAATCCTTAAGAGCTAAGAACCAAATAACATCTCCAGCTGACACTAGGTCCTTCAGAAACAGGCCCTACAAAGGGGTGCCTCTCCAGAGTAAGGAACCAAGAAAGCTTGCTACAGGCGAGGTGTTACAAAATGAACTTTAAAGTTCACGTGCCATATGGAGTATAACTTAAGACAGCACATTTTGGGCCTCTGGAATTCTGGATCAAACCAGTAGGTCATGACATGTAACATTCCAGAAGCTTCCTTAATGCTGCCTGTTGCTTGTTGAAGTGCAATCGGCGGCGTGTGCGGGTTTTATATGAAAGGCTGGATCGAAGCATTGGAATAACAAGATATAGTCCGTCAGTCAGTAATGAGCTAGTGAGATCAACAATGGAGTAGTATATATCTACGGGACAGTTCTAGTTTACTGCTTGCAAATACAAAATAACTTACCATTTACTTAAAGAAATAACAGATTCTCTATATTTCATCTAGTATTTGACATGGATTCATTCTCCAGCAATTCTAGGAATTTCACTTATCAAAATTTTTCACTGCAAATTATTATTTACCAGTTACTTATAAAATCATGTTTCAGATAAATTATCTCAAATAGTATTTTCACGGTGCTATGAAATAAAAACGTACTCCCTCCTTTCCTTTTTAGCAACCAAAAAAAAACTCCAAAACAAGGAACGGCTATATCACATTGAGTAACAAAATGTCTGGTCGTATTCTTGTCTCCCTTTCGTGAGCAAAAATTATTGAGTTGCAGGCTACAGGCATTGTTAATTTTCCGTATCGATGCTCTATCATTTCTGGGCTTTTTCAGATGCGCAAGTTGATTTTTTTTAGATAATAGATGCGCAAGTTGATAAGGATTAGGTAAGCAATTCTTCGAGTGCACGTATATGCTGATGCTCCCTATTATTTGTTGGGTTGTATGAGGAATCTATATTAGGTGATCCATACTCCTTTCTTAAAATGTTGTCGCCGTTTAATTTGTAACATCAACTTTAACTATTCATCTCATTCAAAAAATTTTAATGAATATCATAATTTTTTTTGCAATTTGGTTTATCATTCAAGTTATTTGAATCACAACTTATACTTTTACATATTTGAATTAATTTTTAAATAAAATGATTAAAGGTTATGTTAGAAGTCAACGGCTACAACAAGTTAGGAATGGAGGGCATTGCATCATCCATGCATGAGCATCGTTGTGGTGTACACCTGAATAATGTGTTAGGGTGCCCTGCAAATGATGCAAGGATAATGTATCATTTGTTTTATAAATTTTTAGTTATCGCATAACGAGTACTGTATTTTTCTTACAAAATAATTGTTTCACATATTTGCTTGACAATATCTCATCCCTAATCCATATTTGCTTCACAATATGGCAACCACCTTAATAAATTTACAGACATAAAACTATACACCTTTCATTTATAAATTGTTGTCGTTAGGATAAAAATATAGTTTAATTTTGAACTAAAACTATTCTTGTCCCAACAATAAAAATTTAATAATAGTAGAGGGGTACATTTGTTGTATAGTAGGATAGCCCTTGACAAACCCTTTATTGAGCTATAGACTTTGTATGTCACTCTCTCAACCACATAATATACTTATGCTTTAGAACTCTGCGCCAAAGATAACTAACAATAGATATGCTTGACACCCACGACTCCAACAAAAGTTGACTAGCACTGGCCGTCGACCTCCAAGCTCCTGGGAGTCAACTGAAAGAAGTGGTCCCACGCGTACTGGAAGATTACAGTGGCCATGCTCGCGATGGGCTCGCCGCCGTTCACCAGGTAGACGTCTCCGTCGTCCGTGCGGAACACTGCCGGGTCGACACCCATCGTGGTCGCGAACCCACCACCGTTGAGCCGCACAGCCCTGACCGCGCACGGGCACAGGTTCTTCACCTCCACCTCGAAGACAGTGTCGCCGGCGGACACCACGGTGCCCGTGTTGATGGTCTGCACCTGGATGCTCGACGCGTCGCAGTTCTGCCCATTTGTTCCTGTCCGTACGTCTTGTGTATTATCAGCACTCAACAGAGTTAACAAAAACTAGAATGAACCTATGGAGAACAGGAGAAACAGTTCGCGTAAAAGAATCTGAAAAACGTTAACTAGAGGTGTTCCTTGGAGAAGCTAGCTAGGGGAATTGCTTTACTAGTTCAACTTCGGACTAAATTCTATCGGTACATATATATATAAAAAAGTTCATCTAAGACCATACAGAGATTCTCAGCAACAGAAGGCTGTCAATCATAACCAGAGAGCCTTTGGTTATGGAATTCTCTCAGTCGATGCGCTAACCTTGAAGAAAGATGACGATCAACAACAAACCAAGAACCGGAACCTTGACGGCTGTGGCCATCATATATATCTCTTCTCGTTCTTCTTCAGGAGACTAGATCTGTTGGGTTTATTTCTTTGCTAAGTGGTTATCAGCTAAGGTTGATTCGTGATGATGGCTTTGCACCGCTGTTGTACTCTATTTATAGGCCAGCTTCGCCATTGTATCTGGCAGAAGGGGCTCATCGTTACGAATCTGCGCCCTGGAGGTCCCTTTCTTCTTGTCTCTGTTGACTCAAACATGAAAAACCCTTGTCTTTTTTTTATATATATAAAAAATGACTTCATCTACTTTACTTCACAGTTAAGTATACCCATTTAAGTTATTCGTGTAACAGCCCAAGCTCAAAAATAGCTCATATCCACATACACGCTGCATGTGCCACATCACAAAGCAACTCGCTTACGATTTCGTCCTCGCTTCGCGTAAAAGGATTAATCCAGAGTTACTGTACTTTGAGTCACTATCTATTTAGGTTGGTCTATCCCTATTTAAGTGGCACTATATTTTATGGTATACCCACAACCAACAAGTCATGGGAGTTGGAACATTTCCCTTGGCCTCACAGCACTCCTACCTTGAAAGGACCCTGCATCCTCGTCAAGGCAACTCACTCACATATGGGACATACGCACATGATCTTCCTTCCTGGTCACGTTCGTACGTGAATGACAATATACATGTCATGCCGTAACCATACAGGGTCCATGCACCATGCACACTGTAACAACCCAAATCCAAATACGGTTTGTACCCACGCACACGTTACGTGGAACACACCTACACAACGACTCACTTACACTATGGTCCTGGTTTTGTGTAAAAGGATTAATTCGAAGTTACTATGTTTTAAGTCACTGGCTATTTAAGCTGGTATATCCCTTTTTGAACTAGCAAAGTGGAACTATTTCTTGTGGTATACTCCCAACCAACAAATCATATGAGTTGGGCCTTTTTTCCCGAGCCTCACGGCACTCCCACCCTCAAAGGACTCGGCATCCTTATCGAGGCACCTCACCCACACTAGGAACAGACACATGATATTTCCTTCCTGGTCACATTCGTATGTCAGTGTCAGAATACATGTCATGTTGTGACTACATAGGCCTATGTGTCATATACACCGTATGTGCACCTCTAACTCGTACGCGCTCATGACACAGCGAATGTCAGGTCTGATACCATCTGTAACAGCCCAGGCTCAAATACGACTCATATCCACGCATACGCTGTGTGGGTCACATCTACACAGCAACTTACGCTTTCGTCCTCACTTCTGGTAAAATGATTAATTCAGAGTTACTGTGCTTTAGATCACTGGCTATTTAAGTTGATCTATCTCTCTTTGAACTAGCAAGTTGAGATTATTTCTTATGGTATACCGTAACCAATAAGCTATGGGAGTTGGGCCTATTTCCTGAGCCTCACAATTCGAATAGTGAAGACATAAGGGGATGATGACATTAAATTTGATGACCATGTAGCATAATTTAGTATAACATCATTTGAGATGCTTTGGATATATCCAACGGAGGTTTCAGCAGGCTCTGCTTCGTAGCATGATGAACACAGAGGCAGCGGAAAATGGCACTGAAGAAGTCTGTGAAGAGAGATTGGAAGGATAAAATGTTGGCACTGTGCTAGCCATAGATAAGAGCACGTATAAGCTAGCTATTCATGTGCCAGAAACATTTCATCCACTTTTATTTCTTTTCTGTTTGGTTTTTTTCCCCTTTTGCTCCTTTTTGCATTAATATTGTTGTTGTCATGGTTCCTGCATGATGGACCTTTGCTAGAAGCCTTGCAGAGAGAGTGATAGAGAAGATTGTTTAATCTAGAATATAAGTTTTTATCGTTGCAATACACTCCATGTATTTTTAAATTATTGACAGAAGGACAGCAAGTTTAGTTCACAAAAAATATACTAAAATTGTTGTCTTTATGGCAACAATTTAAGAAACAATGTGAGTATGTTGTTCTTGGAGGCCTATTTAAGTTCATCTCATTAATAGTTTGAATCTGTGCATCATAGAACAAATTTAGTAAGGCCTTTGCCCATTAAGGCCCCATTTGGAATGTAGGAATTTCACAGGAATCTCACAGAAATTTTACAGAAATCAGTTCAATATCATATGAAAAAAAAAACGCAGGAAGAGAAAATTTTCCTCCGTTTCAAACGGGGCCTAAATCCCCCTTTGAAACGTAGGAATTTTATAGAAATCACATAGTAATTTCACAGTAAGCAGTTCAATTTTATAGAAAAGCATAAGAAACAGGAATTTTTTCAGTTCCAATGGAGGCCTACAGTTGTAGAAACAATAGTGAACTTGCCCATGGGAGCATGCTACAGAGAACAATGGGTGTAACCGAAGTCGTTGAAAAAAAAAATATGGGATTCCCTCTTCGGAGTAGGAAAGTAAAGATGTGGTATAAAAAAAAAAGTTCGAGCCCTTGAGAGTATAGTTCAAGCCACAGCACAATTCTGCCGTAGCGTCCAGGAGGTCATATGGGCAGGGAGTGGAATGAGACTAAAATCTGTGTATCTGCGATATGTCTGGAGGATCGCATGGCTCGGTTGGATCAATAATAGTGCGTCGAACAATATGTAGCTACAATAATCCACACCCCAATCGCTCCAGAATGTAGCTAGGAATCCAAACAGCTGTCTGATTTTTACTCCCACTTTCTTTAAATTGTTAGGACAATAATGTTAGTTTAAAAATAAACTAAAATTGTTATCTTAATGATAAAAGTTTAAGAACGAAGGGACTACCATCTAGCTTTTATCACTGTCATCTAACTACAAGTTAGCTTCAATCTCTAGCTGATCAAAACAGGCCTTAATAGCTAATATTTCCTCCATCACTAAATCAATTAACATTATAGTTTTAGCTCTGATGCAGTATCGGAAAATAATATAACTTTATAAAAAACACTTCCATGGTATATAATTAAAATACTTAGTAATCGTTGACGCACCAATTGCCTAGTCATGGTCTTTCGTCTCGTGATCCCTTTCGTGAACAATGGGCACGCGACTAGCGAGCATTATTATCTGCGTCAAGTCTTCACCATGGAGGCCAGCTTTATTCCCCGACACCCCCCCCCCCCCCAAAAAAAAAACAGAGAGAGAAAATTATAAAGCATTAGGCACGTAGACCGGTAAGGCAGCACATTTGGGTCCAAAGCCTGTCCGGGCAAGCATATATGCACATGCTTGCTGCAGTAACCACTTGGCAGGTTCGACAAGCAATGAACCCAGGTGACCAATAGATTGATGTCCTGGCAAAGTTACTATAGCGACTTTATGTGCTCGTGCTTATCGACATTGTGATCGATGCTGCTGCCTGCTTGCATGTGTCTTGCATCACACACGATTGTGAGATGAGGTCCCCCGGTAGTGACTGCCGAGTGGCTGGTAGACTTGGAAGTCACGAAGTCGACTGCCGAGGAGCTCAATCCCCGATTGTGTGGCTTGCAAAAATTATGGTTAGAAACATGTCTAAAAAATGTATCAATATCTCTAGCTAGCCACGCTTTTAGCGTGTCTACTAAGCGTCTTACGTCTCATAAACAAACCATATCAAAACGTGAATAGAAACTTGACACGGTCCATGTGAAGATGCTCTAGACACACTTTACTAAAACACATCTATATTCCACTATATTTGAAATGAAGCATCTGTAGCCTCTAAAAAAATGCATATCTACAGGATTTTTTCTGGTCGTGAATATCTTGATCAATGGCAGCTTCTAGATCTCAACAAAAGAACAAAGAAAATTTCTCTGGTTTTTAGCTCTTGAAAGAAGCATATGCTTTAACCTTTTGTTCTTTCGTCACCTTCATTGTGTTCAAAAGAAATCAGAACCTTGAGCAGCTTCCTTTTCTTTTGCCATGTCTGCAGCTTCTTCTTTAGCTTGTTTAGTCTTTGTTTCGAGATATCTACTCACAAAACCTACACCTCAATTTCTTCTGGTACATGCATAAGGACCTAATCCCATCTGGGTTAGTCAATTGGAGAAGTTGTCAAAGGTGGCGCTTCAGCTACAGGCTACAATCGTCACGACGTGCCCCTTGTTCTCTCCCTTGTTGAAGTTGGCAAGAACATATTCCTCTCCGGTGATGAAATACCTGGTGTTGAGGCCGAGGAGGTGCGCGAGTTTTTGCATCTAAGCCTATAGACCAACGACTCAGAAGTCATGCTGCAGGTGAAGGTATTGATGACATCAGCATCGCTGATGTTGGGCAACTCAGTTGCACTTCTAGGAGAAACATTGCGTGTGCTCCCAGAGCATTTTGCTGGGTTCTATGTGCTATTCTTGATGCTGATATCAGCATCATTTGACACTGGGCAACTCGTTCCACTTCCCGGAGAAATATTGGATGCACGCCAGAGCATTTTGCTGAGCTTCTATTTGCTGTTCTTGAGGCTCTAGAAAATGCCTAGGTGAGTGTATGTGCACTGCAACTTCTAGACAATTGTGTTAGAGGTCCGCCTAGTCATGGATGTAGCCGGCGAGCAAGTGCTCGAGTCACGCCCTTGCTGAGTTGGCCAAGATGTCATCAGGACCTATGGCCCGCAGATGAGCTGACACGTTTTATAATCGTTTAATAACTTGCTCAATGATGCAAGGACACGTTTTGTTTGATTCAAGAATATTTGATATAGTTCTTTTCTAAAACATCATGACATCCTAGTGTCTAAGAAATTCAGAATGTCACTACATGTTCACTACAAAAAAATGGATCTTTAGTCACTAAGTTTTAGTGACCAAGAAATTTGGTCACTAAAGATTGTTAAATAGTGACTAAGATTTAGTCTGTATTGTTGACATACATTTTTAGTGACCAAGATATATGCTTATTGGTTGATAAATGCATTTAGTTACTAAGGGTTCTTTAGTTGCTATATAGTTTTAGTGATCAACATATTCAATTATTGGTTACTATATATATATATATATATATATATAGTGACAAAGTTTTAGTGACTAAAATGCGACCGAAGTTTTTAGTGATAAAATAGTTATAGTGAATAATTTTACACATATAGTGACCAAATACTTTGGTGACTAAAAATCATTTTTCTTGTAGTGGTTTGCCATAGTCCCAACCATAAAAGAGTGTTGCACTGGGACACACCATTGGCAGTTCGTTTGAAATGTGAACAGTTATCGAGGACAGCATTGGATTCTTTAGCTTGGTTATATAAATAACTGAAATCTAGGCAAACCATCAATAGACAATTTCCCCTTAACTTTCTGGTCGATTGACAAAAGAAAATTAGTGCTACTTGTGGAATTGTTGATCTCTGTTTGAATATACCGAAAACATGATTAACATGTCCACATGTCACCTTAAATAACTTACCATGAACAAAAAAAGGTACAATCAATATATTGTTTATGGGTTGTGATATGTACATCTTAGAGTTAAACATGCTAAGGTTCTGGACTCTCATAATTAGTAAGGGACATGTTGCCCTTACTGACCTGATTTTGAATCCTTAAGAGCTAAGAACCAATAGCATCTCCAGCTAACATTAGGCGTTTCAGAAACAGGCCCTACAAATGGGTTGCCTCTCCAGACTAAGGAACCAAGAAAGCTTGCTAGAAGAGGTGTTACAATATGAACTTAAGAGAGCACATTTTGGCCCTCTGGAATTCTGGACCAAACCAATAGGCCATGACATGTACTTCCTCCGTCCCAAATTATAAGTCACTCTGGACTCCTCAAAATTTCTCAAATTATAAATCGTTCTCACTTTTTGAGACAATTTTTTTTCTCTTTCCAATACATCTCCACTCTATCTCTCTCCTCCTCGTTTTTAGAACATCTCACCTTTTCTATCTTTCTTAATTCCCATGGCTGGACCCAAAACAAATTATAAAAAGGGACTGAGGGAGTAACATTCTAGAAGCTTCCTTGATGCTACCTGTTGCTTGTTGAAGTGTAATCGACTGCATGTGCGGGGATCATATGAAAGGCAATGGAATAACAAAATATAGTAGTCAGTCAGTAATGAGCTAGTGAGATGAATAATAGTGTATATCTACGGGATAGTTCTAGTTTACTAATTGCAAGTAAAAAATAACTTGTCATTTACTTAAAAGAAATAACAGATTCTCTATATTTCATCTAGTATTTAATAAGGATTCATGCTCCAGCAATTCTAGGAATTTCCCTTATCATTTTTTTCCATCGCAGATTATTAGTTTATTACTTACCATTTAGTTATAAAATCATCGATTTATATATGCAGGTAAATTATATCAAGTAGTACTTTGCTACATGATATGGAATTCCACGGTGCTATGAAATGCAAACATGCTCCTCTTTCTTTCCTTTTTGTTGTCGCTAATTAGCGACAACTAAAATAAAAAGCATGGAGGGAATATATCAAATGGACTAACAAAATGTCCGGTCGTGGTCGCTTGTCCCCTTTCCAGAACCACAATTATTGAGTTGCAGTCTAGGCATTGTTAATTGTTTGCATCGATGCTCTATCATTTCTGGGCTTTCAGATGCGCAAGTTGATAAGGATTAGGTAAAGCAGCTCTTCAATTGTATATATATGCTGATGCTCCCTGTTATTGGTGGGTTGTGTGTGAGGAATCTATATTAGCTGATCCATAGGAGTACGTTCCATCATCCATGCAGGAGCAACGTCGTGGTTTACACGTGAACAATGTGTTAGGGTGTTGCCTCCCTGCAAATGATGCAAGGAGAATGTCATTTGTTTTATAAATTTTGATGCTATCTCATTACTACTCCTGTATTTTCTTATAAAATAGTTTCCCATATTTGCTTCACAATATGGCACCCATCTTAATAAATTTACAGACATAAAACCACACTCACTCCATTAATAAATTGTTGTTGCTAGGACAACAAATATAGTTCAGTTTTGAACTAAAACTATCATTGTCCCAACAATAACAATTTAATAATAGTAGAGGGGTATATTTGTAGATTAGGATAGCCCTTGACAAATCCTTTATTCAGCTAGACTTTGCATGTCACTCTCTCAACCACACACAATATACTTACGCTTTAGAACACTGTGCCAAAGATAACTAACAATCGATATGCTTGCCACCCAGGACTCCAACAAGACATGTTGCTAGCTAGCACTGGCCGTCGACCTCCAGGCTCCTGGTAGTCAACTGGAAGAAATGGTCCCAGGCGTACTGGAAGCTGACGGTGGCCATGGTCGCGATCGGCTCGCCGCCGTTCACCAGGTAGACGCCTCCGTCGTCCGCGCGGAACACCGCCGGGTCGACCCCCATCGTGGTCGCGAACCCGCCGCCGTTGAGTCGCACGCTCCTGACCGCGCACGGACACAGGTTCTTCAGCTGCACCTCGAAGACCGTGTCGCCGCCGGACACCATGGTGCCCGTGTTGATGGTCTGCACCTGGATGCTGGACGCGTCGCACTGCTGCCCATTTGTTCCTGTCACCACTCAACAGAGTTAACAAAAACAAGTCGGAACCTGTGAACAGGAGGAACAGTTCTTGCAAAAGAATCTGAATAAGCCTAATTAGCTAGACATACGTATTCCTTGGAGAAGCCAGGGGAATTGCATTACTAGTTCAACTTCGGACTAAATTCTATCTACATACATACAAAAGTTCAGTTCATCTAAATACAGAACTCAGCGACAGAAGGCTGTTAATCATAACCAGTAGAGCATTAATTTGATTATGGAATTCTCTTTCAGTCGGCACGCTAACCTTGAAGAAAGACGACGATAAAGAACAAAGCAAGAACTGGGACCTTGACGGCTGTGGCCATCATATTTCTTCTTGTTCTTTCTTCCAGAGACGACCTGTTGGGGTTATTTCTTTGCTAAGTGGTTATCAGCTAAGCTTGATTCTTGATGATGGCTTTGCACCGTTGTAGTATTCTATTTATAGGCCAGCTTCGCCATTGATACCAGCACAAGGAAGGGGCTCATGGATCGGTACGAATCTGCGCCCTGTACTGGAGGTCCCTTTATTCATGTCTTCTTTGACTCAAACAAGAAAGACCATTGTCCTTTTTATAAAAATTGACCTCGTCTACTTTACTTCACAGCTACATGAAATTACGTTATTCAAATAGTGAAGACATAAGGGGACGATGAAATTAAATTTGATGGACATGTTGCATAATTTAGTACATCATTTGAGATACTTTGGATATATCCAACAGAAGCCTCAACAGGCTCCGGTTCATAGCGTACTGATGAATAGAGGCAGAGGAAAATGGCACGGGAGAAGCCTTGGAATGTCGGCAAGGAACAAGCTTTATATATGAGTATGTGGAAGCTTGCGATTCACATGCTAGAAACCTCAACTTTCGGTTTTCTCCTCTCTTTTCTGTTTGGTTTATTTTTCCTTTTTTCCAATTTTATTCTTACTTTCATTTCCTTGTTTACCCCTGTACTTGGCGCATGCGAGTTTCATATCCGACATATCCCAATTTGCTTGAGACTTACTTTGTTATTGTTGTTGTCATGTTGCAGAATTGGTTCCTACGAGATGGACTTTGCTAGTATCCTTGCACAGAGAGTGATGGCGAAGATTGTTTAATCTAGAATATAAGTTTTTATCTTTGCAGTACACTTCATGTATTTTTAAGTTGTTGACAACAGGACGGCAATTTTAGTTCAAAAATAAACTTAAGTTGTTACCTTAACAACAATAATCTGAGAACAGAGAGAACTCGTAACTGAAGTCGCTGAAAGAAATGGGATATGTAAAGAGATGGTACAAAAATATTATAGTTAAAGCCACAGCACATTCTGCCATAGAGTCCCGAAGGGCATATGCACAGAATAAGAGTAATATATGTATATGTTTGATTTGTCTGGAGGATCGCATGGCTTGGTTGGATCAATAACAGTGCATCGAGCAATCTGTAGCTACCAATAACCCACACCCCAATCGCTCCAGAATCTAGGAATCCAAACAGCTGCCCTCTGTCTTTATATTTTCATAGTTTGGACAAAATTTTTAATTTAAAAATAAACTAGAGTTGTTATTTTAACGATAACAATTTAAGAATGAAGGGATCGACTACACCATCTAGCTTTTATCAATCTCATCTACCTACAAGCTAGCTTTTCAGAATCTCTAGCTGATCAAAACATGCTTTAATAGCTACTCCTATATTTCCTCTGTCACTAAATCAATTAACATTATAGTTTTTGCTCTCTGGTGCGTTACCGGAAAGTAATATAACTTTATCGAAAAAAACTTTCATGGTACCGAACTACATTACGTAATCGTTGACGCGCCCATTGTCTAGTCATGGTCTTTCGTCTCGTGCCCCCTTTCGTGAACCACGGGCACGCGAGCAGCGAGCATTATTATCTGCGTCAAGTCTTCACCACGGATGCCATCTTTATTCCCTACCCCCACCAAAAAAAAAAGAGAAATATAGTAAAAGGATTAGGTACGTAGGCCGGTAAGGCAGCACATTTGGGTCCGGCCGTCCGAGCAAGCATATATGCAGATGCTTGCTGTGCAGTAAGCACTTGGCAGGTTCGACAAGCAATGGAACCAGGTGACCAACAGCGATTGTGTCCTGGCAAAGTTACTATAGCGAAAACTTTATGTGCTCGTGCTTGTCGACATTGTGATGCTGCTTCGCATGCGTCTATCAGCATCACACCTAATTGTGTCGTTGCGAAAATTCTGGTCAGGAACGAGTCTAATTAACAAACTGCATCAACATCTCTAGCTAGCCGTGCTTTTAGCGTGTCTACTAAGTGTCTTATCCCTCATAAACACACTTAATCAAAACATGAATAGAGATTTTGATATGGTCCGTGTGAAGAGGCTCTAGAAACGCTTTATTAAACGTATCCTCTATATACTAGCCTCTAAAAAAGCATACCTACATTGTGTTTTTCTAATGGTGATCATGGCAGATTCTAGATCTCAACACAAGAGCAAATAGATATTTCTCTGTTTTCTTAGCTCTTGAAAAAATCTTATGTTTCAACCTTTTTTTCTTTCGGTACCGTCATTGTCTTTAAAAAAATCAGCATCTTGAGCAGGTTCCTTTTCTTTTTGGCTATGTGTGCATGCAGCTTCTTCCTTAACTTGCTTAGTCCTCATTTCGGGATATTTATATATTTACAAAACCTACACCTCAATTTCTTCTTGTGGCTGCATGCAGAAGCGATCTAATGGAATGTGGTTTAGTCAATTCTGGAGAAGTCGTAAAGGTGGCACAAACAAAAAAAATTGTTCCACGGCTCGACCGGCATGCATCAGCTGATGGTAGAAATTGATGCCTCTTCTATCAAGTGAATATGGAGCCGAGCTGCGTCTCTGAGACTTGATTTTTGTCAAGTAGAAACAATGTGTTTCGCAAATTTGCCACTGAGGCCATAAATTGTAGAAACAGATGGTCATATATATATTCACACAGATAAAACATAATAAAGAAACCAACGTTTTAAGTTCCAAATTTGTAATTTTTCATTTCTCTATGCACAAGAAAGCACATATTTTTTTAGTTGCAAAAAAAGAGAAAGCACATATTTTTCTTCTAGAAATGTCACCATTGCAAAAACAAAATGCCAAATCGAACCCCACCCGCAAACCGGCCATCAGGACCACCGTACAGACTCATGTCTAGATGGAGATCACCAAGTAGTGAAAGGTTTATACTATTTTACTGTTAAGATGGTTACTTGCGATGAACTTTCATAAATTATGTGATAGATATGATAATTATACTAAAATAGGTTCCCTCATAAAATAAAGTAAAGTTACAGTCCTAATTCAAGAGTTTAAAAACTGTGACAGTACAATATGTATCGCTTTGTGTATGCAAATAAATCACACTATGAACCACGCTGTGTTAATTTATGAATCCAATAATCGATCACTGTGAGACGGATCGTAGACATGGAATTAAAGAGGTGGGTCTGCTGAACGATCGATTACAATCAGTAGACTGAAGAGCAACTTCCTTGTGACAAAAAAAGGAGCAGCTTGGGTGGCTGGCCGGAAACACGAGCAGATCGAATCTCCCCTCTTTTATTTTCCGCATAATTGGATTCTTTGCGTTTGCTATGCTACCGCAATGCGCCAAATCAAGATGCATTTCAGCTAGAACATCTGACATCTCTGTTTGGGCAGTTACCCTGAAAAAAAATGCAGGATGTGGTTAATTAAATCGAACGGAACCGGTGATTGTAGTTCAGAAAGGAGTTGAAATCAGGAGCTAAACCTGAAGAGAAATTAGGGTCAGTGTTCAGAGCGTCGGATATCGGCGTATCGCTAGTGTGCCCAGCCGTTTAAGCACCGGCGTAATGCAGCGGTGCAGGTAGGAAGACAATTTCGATGAAATTTCACTGAAAGTTCACCTTTTTCAGTGGGATCCAACTGTGGAATTCTGATACACAATGGAACCGTAATACCGTATACGTATCTGATATCGAGATATGCTGATACATCCCAATACATTTGTGGGAACCGAATCACTCTCACTGTCACCTAGGGCTATCAAAGATTGAAGATTCTGAGTCCCTCGAGTTCAGTTCGGTCAGGCTTAGTAAGGCTAGTTAAGATAAATAATCATTAATCTTTTATTTACTATCTAATTAATCAATATTATAGTAAAAAATAACCTTTTATATTATTTTGTAAGAGAAAAGTCCACTTTACTCCCCAAATAATTCACTTTGCCAGTTTAACACCCTAAACAAAAGTTTCACTCAATTTACTCCTTCAAATTATTTAAATTGGTACAATCTACCCCCTTATGCAGTTGCTCTTTTTTTTCTCTTTATATAATTTGACTTTGAAGCTAAAATTTTGTATAAATGTAAATTACAGATCTCAATGTTAAGAAAATAAGTTATAACTTTTTCAAGATTTTTTTAATATATTTTTGTATAATGTTTGTTAAGATACTATTATATGCTATTGGAAAAATATAGTATAACTTTTTAGCATAGGGAATGATATCTTCTGGCACCATGTAAAATTTGAGCTTCAAATTCAAGTTGTACAAAGAAAAACAAAAAAGATAAATCACATAAAGAGATAAATTGCACCAAATTGAAAAGTTTAAAGGAGTAAACTGAGTCAAATTTTTGTTTAAGGTGTTAAATTGTGACATCCTGAATTTAGGAAAAGTCTAAAAACACGTAATTCAAAAAAAAAATTCTAACTTTCACCCTAACTATTTTCTTTCCACTTCTCACCTCTTCTTTTCTTTCCTATTTCAAAAGGTGAAAACCTCACTAAATTAAACCTTATCTAAATTGAAGATTTCAAAATAATAAAATTTGAAGTGTGTTGAGTGATTGACCCCCCTTTTGTTTTCTTTTTCTTTACCGTTTGTTTTATCGTGTTCTTTTGATTTCTTAGTCCTCGATCCCAAATTCCGTTCAACCAACTTCTTTTAAATTCCAAATCCGTTCAACTCCTTTAAACTCAATCTTTTTGAGTTCCAAGTCTACCGAATTCCTTGATTCCCAAAACCGTCAATTTCTTTGAATCCTATCTGATCTCTTTCAAATTAAATTACTCCTTTTAAACAACTTCTTATCCTCCGAATTTTGTAGAACAAAACAAAAACCGAATTCAGAGACGAACCCAAAAGAAAAGTTGTCCTTCCTAAAATGTCCTACCACTCCGCAAAATTTCAAACTTATTTCAATCCTTTAAATTCTAAATTCGACAAACTTCTCTGAAATTGAAATTCATTCAACTCCTTCGAACCCAATGCTTGTGAATTCTTGTCTAATCGAATTCCTTAAATTACAGACCCGCCTAATTCCTGTGAAACCTATTTACCTCATTCAAATTAATTTACTCCATTCAAATAACCAATTATCCTCCGAATTTCATAGAATAAAATATATTCAGAATTTGAAGATAATCCTAAAATGAAAGTTGTTCATCTTAAAAGGTACTTCAACCTTGCAAAATTTCACGTTTATCAGAGCTCGGCAAATTGACCTTTTGAAGGAAAAACAGAGGCTGCTGCTGAAATTCCGAAAAAAATCAGAAAAATAGAAAAATCCGGCGGGCCCACTTGCCAGCGACCTTCTCCCTTTCCTCTGTCTTCTTCCTCGCGCCGCTCACGCCCAGGCAGCCTCTGCTCGCCACGCCACGCGCCTAGCCACGCGCCGAGCGAGCGCCCTTCACCTCGGACACGTGCTCCTCCACGTGTTCGCCGCTCTCACACGATGTTTCCCCAACTAAACGGCGAGCTCCTCCTTGCCGCCTTAGCCGTTCTAGCCACCGGCGACCAAGCCGCTGTCGGCCTTGTCCCTCACCTCAGCTCCAACCTCGCGCCCTGTCCCTCTCACTCTCGGGACCACGCACCGCATCTCCTCCACCCAGAATCGGGCCCCGAATCGACCCTTTCCCCTCCATTACCAGACACCGCTGCTCATCAATCGCCGCCGCGAATTCCGCTCTCCGGCGAGCTCCCTTAGCTCCAGACCACTTAGGCACCTCTGCCCCTAGCTGCTGACTCGAGTGGTCTGCCGTGCCCAGTCGGAAATCGATCGGAGCCGAGCTATCGCCGCTCGCTGCCATGGCGCGCCGCCCTCCTCTGTGGCCGGTGCTCCTCGGCGT
>BCLG01000439.1:163803-204522 GCA_001602295.1 Zoysia matrella | reverse complement strand
AGCTCGAGCGCGTCAACTTAATTATCAGGTCAAGTCATTTCTCACTGTCTATAGTAGTTCTTCTCAGAATGGGGTACTACTAAATCCTTGTGGTGATTTTGTTATGATTAGGAACATGGGAGGAGCACCAGGACCATAAAGCAGGATCGGATCATCAATCAGGGCTGGATTGTTTCGGTCATAACTTTTCACTCCGGATGTTGTTGAAGGCAAATGAGTATTCATAGGAAAGATCTCAAAGTCTACTTTCAGATGGGTCCAATCTCAGCTTCAAACTCCTCTAGACGTGATCAAAATCGTCAGAAAGGCGTTCGGACCTCTAGTCTTAGGCTGAGGCCCATTGTATCCAGTTTAGCCCATTAGGGGCCCTCTCTAAGTTAGGGTTTGAGTCCCCCCACGCCTTCAGGACGTCTTCCCACTATATAAACCTGTGGCAGCCGTCATTTGAGGGTGGGTTTTGTTCAGATGCAAGTTTAGCCTTAGCTACTTCCTTGTAAACGCGTGTGTCGACGAGATCACCCGATTTGCTTGATTCCAAACCCCAATTTCGTGATTATATCCAGATCTATGAGTTGTCTACCTGTTCATCTTGTTCTTGCTTGTTCTCGATTGCTCGCAGGTTCAAGGTTGTTCTTGGCACAGCAAGAACAACAACAAATCGGAGCCGGTGTACCTGTTGCTAAGGCGCAGCAACCCTGTTGGTTGTTGTAGTCGGACAGCCAACGTCGAATCCACCCCAAATCGAAGCTGTCCTCCTCTCATCGAAAGATCGGGATCAGCCCCTGCCATACCAGTATCTTTGTTAGGTCATTAGTATTACGGTTTGCCCCTAAAGATGCCCTAAACTCTATATAATCAGTAGCCGCCGCCTTTTGGAGGAGGTTTTTGCTTAGTCTTCTCAAGCATTTCACTGTTCGACAATTTGTTGGAATTCCAACTTCGTGAGTTTAACTCAGATTTCGCAATTGAGTTGCGTTCTTGCTTGTGTTCTTCAATTCGTAGGTTGGGATTAGCCTTTTTCGCAAGGCCAATCGTGTGTGCATGGTTAATAACCAGAGGAGAAGTGGTGCTGCGATTGCGTGGTTTGAATCGTATTGATTTGATGTTGGATCGATTGTGTGTCGTATCTCTACCAAATTAAGAGTTACCACGACCGAATGGAAAATCGAGAACTACATACACATCAATACCTTTTAGGGGATTTAAATGGTCATGAAGCTTACACACATGGCACCTTGGGATTCGTCGATTTGTTAACTTTTGTCATGTTGGTATATTTTCTCATATTGTATTGTTGATTTCCACGCTTAGTTGCTTGTGCTTTTCCTCACTTCGAAGTAATAATCACCTGCATGCATCATTTAGCCAACACTTGTGGAAATAGTTAATACTAAACCCCTACCACTATGTTGGTTGTCACTTGGATACCCTTTAGACTTGAGAGTCAAATATTGGTTTTCAACGTGGAGGTCATTAATGGTGGAATGAAGGGAAAAGGGTGAAATCTCGCCAATTTTGAGGTGGGGATAGATGGCAAACTTGACGGGAATGATGATGGGAACTGTGGGCAGCGAGAGAAGGTCCCAACAGAACCAAAAGACATGCAAACGAGTGGAAGAGGGGCTGCCGCACCATTGGGTGCGTGGCCTCCATTATCAGAACCTTGTTTGGAGGAGGAAGAAGAGACAACAATTTGTGGGGTCATGATGTTTTCCTTTTTTCTAGATTTTCTCGATCTGAACTTTCTCTCATTTATGATTGGGTCAAGTTGTACTCAAAATTTTTGAGTTGCTTCACATGCATGGGTTTAAATTGATTCAAATTTGAATTTTGAACTGAAATGCTCATGATATGCTTGCGCTAAATGATGCTCATGAGAATGACTTATGCATCTTAACATGTCATTAGGATAATGCCATGTTACAACAATGGTCGGCCCAAGAATTCTAGAACTATTAGTAGTGAATGAATTAATATGTAAAGCTTGGCAATCAGTGTCAGCCACTCATCCTGAGAGTATCACAGCCTCGTGTTAGCCCACTCGTTGCTGACGCAGCATCATCAAGATTCACACACGCGTCCGATGCGCACATCTCGGTTGCTGGTGGGTGAACCTTGGTGGTGCCACACCCGCAAACATCTGTTCCAGCTGCTTTATTTATATCCTAGGCACGCTGGTAGGCAGCAGGGAAGATGCGTTAGATTGTGCTACAATGATGAGGCTAGTCAAGGGGATGGCACAGGCCTTGCGTGTGCACGCTATGCGTGAACCGGGGCCGGTCTATTAGCAGCAGCATGGATGGATCTCTGGTCCTCTAGAATGTGTGATTCATCTGCTAGTGAATGCAATTTTTTTCCGCCCTTCTTAGTTTCCCAGCAGATCAAGCTTAGTCGGAATCGGTAGGCCGATCCCGGTGTTATGAGTTCGCATCGAGTGGCAGTGGCAGTACTTGAGAGAACCATGCCACCAAGCCGATAGGAGGAAGATTGGCTCGGACTACAATGCTGTTGGTGGTCATTAAACTCAACATTTACCGTCACATTTGTGCATAAAATAAAGAAATCCAACACCAAACTTAGTGATAGGATTTATTTCTAATATTTGCCACAAGTTTCGTGAAGTTTTGTATGCAGAAATGAATTATCCATATTTTTTGGAGTTTGGGAATAGAAGAAGGGCCAAATTGCAAAATCCCAAAAGATAGAAAAGAATTTCCGCAAATAAAAGACTAGAGATTGCCTTGTTGGACAGTGGGCCAGAAGAGATGGCAAGCAGGCCCACACCAGGTCAGCCGACCCTACAGGTTGGCCGACCTACCTTTAGACAACCCCATGGGCTCCCTCCTTTGGAATAAATAAGATATCTTAGAATACTACTGGGTGAAATGCTATAATGGTAATTCCGTGCACTTTCGGAATCCTATCTTACTTAGTGTGAATTTATCATTGGCTAGTACTAATGTCATCTTCACGATGATGAAATGAATGCCAGCAAAAGTATTTCTGACGCCATTGCCATGGAAGGCAATGATATTTAGGAAGAAATTTATTCTAGGCTAGTTTAAAATTCTACCCTATTGAGTGACTTTGTCCTAGGTCCTAGCAGGCTTATCTTGTATGTTTTCTCCTTTGTGTGAAAACATAATAGTGTGTGAATAGGTCGATTTGCGCAAGAACTTCACTAATAATCATAAAGCTCTACAAAGGAATGTTCGACCTGGAGTCTCGACATCCTAGAAGATCCGTCAGCAATTGTGACCTTTGAACCTCATCAAGCAACAAAGAGATGGCCCAGAAGACACTCTGTGAGTTTTCAACTCCTTCCGCTACTAACATACTTACACGACCCACTTTCAGCACCGGAGATGCCAATATTGAGATCAAGACTACTTATCAGTAAGGTGCAAGCTATCCCGTTCTGCAAGAAGGCTAATGAGGACGCAAGTGCCCACCTACAATAGTTATTGGAGCTCTGCAACACCATCACCATCAAGGGAGTCACCCCAGGTTCCATCTGACTCCGACTGTTCGCCTTCTCCCTGTTGGGGAGGGTGAAACAATGGTTCTACACCAACAGAAGTGTTGTGGACAACATGGAGTAGTGTTCAAATGTGTTCCTCGTGAAGCTCTCCTCGATGGGCAAGACGAACGCTCTTCAAGGAAGGATTTCAAGTTTTCAGCAAGCAACTGATGAGTCAATTCCTGATGCATGGGAGCGCTTCTAGGAGTACATTCTGGCCTACCCACACCACAGAATGGATGACTGGCTCCTGATCCAGAACTTCTACAACAGACAAACGATCTCAGCCCATGACCACATCCATGCTATTGTTGGAGGTGCTTTCTTCTCACTCACCGTCGCCAAGTCAATGAGCCTGATCGAAAATATGGTGGCAAATTAAGGATGGAGCAATGACCAACTTCAGCCCAAGAAGTGAGGTATGCATAGTGTTAAAAAAAGTTGATATGCTAGCTGTGAACATGGACCCTCCTTTTGAAGTGCCTCGACAACACCATAGAGATGGGGTCCATCCAAGCCTTAGATGCTCGCATGATGTGTGAGGTTTATGGCAACACTGTACACTAAGGAGACAACTGCCTTGAGACCCGTGAAGATGTGTGCTGGATGAACAACAACAACAACAACTACGGGTATCGTCCACAAGGAGGGCAAGGATGACATCAACCATGACCCTACTACTAAAGAGGTAACAAGGGCAACTCAAAGACTTTCAATTCCAGCTAACCTTCTTTGAAAGATCTTGTCTTAGGCCAAGGTAAAATTAATGAAACCGTTGCCAAAAGGCTTGACACTAATGACAAGATTTTAGAAAGCATCAATGCTAAGTTAGAGACTTTCTCATCTACCATGAAGAGTCAGCATAGCTTTAATAAAATGATAGAAACCCAACTCGCTCAGCATGCTACTTCATGTCGCATTGTTGAAAATGGGAGGATCTCGTGGCAACCCAAATCGTCCTCGAATTAAAATTTTGGGAAAAGGTCCCTCTTGTCGGACCTAAAAAGACATGTCCTCGCCGAAAGCAGATTCAGTAGTTATCTCATGTTTAATTTCCAAATTGCATATTTAAATTTCCAAATTTGAATTTCTCATTGCATTAGGATATCTGAATTTTTCAAATTATATTCAATCTTCCATAATCACTGCATGAAGATTTATCTTTGAAATTCCAATCCTGGGCCTCAAACTTTTATTTGATGCATTTACCACTGTAAATGGGGCCCACTGGACCATTGGAAGGTTCTGGCCAAGGGAGAGAACACTGTAAATGATGCATGGCTCTACTGCCAGGTCGGCTGACCCTAATTATTGTCTGTTAGTGCCCACACTTCGTTACCGCTTCTAACGGCTGGAATATTCATGGTGGACATGGTAAAAGATCAGTTGCGTGCAAGTAACGGGCAGAGGAGCTCCCTCTATAAGAGAAGGGGTGAGGGTAAGGCTCTTCACTCACTCAGTTTCACTTCCACTCATTTGAGCTCTCACACACGCTTGTCACCTTGAGTTCAGAAGAGAAGTCTTCCATTTTTGCATTTTGCAGGGTTCCTTAGAGTCTTAGTCCTGCCTCACACTTGGGCGGTCACCCACTCATTCATTTTTTCTCGTCTAAGTCCTCTTCGTACTAACCTTTTGTGCAAGGATGAACCATCACAGGAGGGCGCTCTAGCAAGGGAAGCCCGAGTTCAATTCAAGCCTACGATGCACCATCATCTCCGGCCATGGAAGGCGATCGCTTCGCGCTTTACACGGATGACAACCTTGACCTCATCAACAACCACAAACGCTAAGCCTACAGCATGATCAAGAACCATTTCTATGCTCCTACGTGAGCGTACGATCCGGAGTTACAGCAGAAAATTGGTACGGACACCAAATTCGCTTTAATTTTGAAAGTACTAGGATGGCATAAGTTTGTGCTAGTGGATGAGGTAGGCTCACGCCTTTCGACCATCCAATTCCTTTGCAAACTTATGGGGGACGGGGACGGAATCTCTTTCATCTTTTCGCAAAGAACTATAAGGTTCTTTGGGGAGACCTGAACCGACTCCTCGGTTTCAGTCCTAAAATGTGTCACAGACCTTGATCTAGTTACTAAAGAATTCAATAGGAATACATTTTCACTAGAAATAACTACTAGAGATAATGCTGAAGACGCGCAATAATGATATTCATCGCCCCACACTTCGACTTATGCATAAATGGCTAGCCATGACAATGTTTGCTAGAGAGAATCTTAGGATTGTTCGTACAAATAAATTGAAACTCCTTTTTGCCATGGTTCCTAGAATTAAAGTTTAACCTGTAAGGATCAAGATAAAACAATAGTTAGAAAATTTTAGGATGAAAGGACCAATAAAGTGCATCTTTGATACATCCCATTGCAAGGAAAGTAGGGGCACTAGAACATGGGCATCTTATTAAACTAGAAGAGTCTCGCACTTTTATCATATAAGACTTCCTTGTACAAGGGCAGACTATAAAATATAGTCCTACTGAAAACCTTATCTTTTACTTACCATTATATACAAACAAAATTGAGATGCCAATTCTAAATCTTTGTTTGTATAATTTCTACGAGCAAACCTTTATTTTGGAGCCTATCGATCGGCTCAAAGGAGTTCTAATTCATCCAGATTGACAAGAAGTCGATCACAAATGGCGAATGGACAAAGCACAACTGAGCAGACGACATGGAGAACGTCTGGGGATGCCCCTGGCTGGACTCAACCGTCTCCATATCATGGAGAAGAAACATCGACAAGGCCCGAGGCACCGGATGAAGCTTGGAGGCAGCCTGACTTCTCATCTAGTTCGTGTGATCTCCCTCCTCATATGGGGATGCATCGTCGATCCTCAGCTTATAGTTCCTATGACTATGGCAAAGAGTTGGCGAGGCTGAACCAAAGGATTAAGGAAATTGATCTTCGAATGGAAGAGATGCAGCACACACTGCAGTAGGACATCATGAGCACCGACGCGGGATTCAACACCCTCGACATGACGCTGCAGCAAGGATGAGCGGAGGGCTTACTTCCGTGGGAGAGTATTTGATCCTAGCCAAGGGCAATGAGGAAGGAGCTAGCTTGGGGGAGAACCCCCCACTCTGAGGTAACTTGTATCTTCCCAACTTTCATTTTATTTTCGCATAGAAAAAAAACTCTGTATGTTTAAAAACCAAAAATCCAATAATAGAAAAAAAACTTGCTTATGTTTTTTTTGCTTATTTTCTAATGAGTTGTAAGAATGCCTTAGTCTTTAATCTGGAAATGATGAATAGTTGCTCTATATTATCCTTCTCATGTGCCAAGTTTACAATCTAGCATTTTCCTGAAATATTGAGTACTATTGGCTATAGAATTCACCATGATCCTAAACCTTGTGGGTAGCATAAAGAATGATCGAAGTCTAGGTTGTTGTGAGATAAGACATGGTAAAATAGAGATAACATGATCTTGTTCCAAGCAAGGCTTAATCCTAGAGTGATTGTTTTTGAAAATCAAAACCCTTATGTATCTCAATGATAAAAACTCCTACCACAGCCATAAGTGATGCATTATTAGCAAGTATCCTTCCATACATGCTACTTAGTTTTGCTTTGAGCATTTTCAAATTGTTGTGACCTTAGTGAGATGCTCACCGTGCTCACAATGATCAAGATTCACATAAACATCATGTTCATTTGGACATGACCATCCACCACCATTCAAATAAAGATAGGCTCGTTTCAATTTTGGTGATTTGTTCTCTATCCCTGTTCGAGTCAAGATACATGGCTATACAAAAAGAAAAAGAAAAAGATGCCGAGAATAGCATGAAAAAAGAGAAAAATTATATGCATGATCTCGAAGAGATAAAGGGAAGAGGAGTCACTAGAAGAAAATAATCATATCCATCACCACTTCCACATATCCATACACTTGTACATCTTGATCATAGAGTATGACTTGCTATCTCCATAGGTCTGATTTTTTTACTTAACAAAAGAAGTGAAACAAGTATGCCTCTCATACCTCCTACCATGAGCTCCACGTAAAGCCTTATTTAGAAGTAGGAAAAGAAAGGCAAGTCAGAGCCTTTGGTGAGGAATTAAACACATTGAGCGATTCGAGAGTATCACTCGAGGAACATGTTTTTACTTTGAAAAAAATGGGTAAATCAAGCCAAGCAAGGAATAAGAGAAATGTACACTCTGGAGACGTTCTATCTCTCAACCGCTCAAGACAAGGAGAAGCTAGAAGCCCCATAGGACTAAGATGAAAAGGTGAGTATTATTGCCAACTTATTCATACTAGGTAGAGTGTCTATATTATAGGCGTGATACAGGTTAAGAATTTGATATACTAGCAACTCCTGATCCACTGAGGCTAAGTCTTATTCTTTTGCTCGGGACGAGCAAAAGTTTAGTTTGGGGGATTTTGTTTGCACACCTTTAGTACCACTTATACCACTAATGAACCTTGTAAAAAACAAAGACTTAGCATTCCTTACATGTATTTTATTTCAAATAATGTAGTTCCACTTTTACTTGGAGAAAATGTGTATGCAGGTGAAAATAAACTTTATGAAGTGGGAAATGACCTAAAATGGCAAAAGCAATGAACCAATGAATCAGACGAAGCCATGCGGTAGAAGTCAACCTTTGAAGCTAGAAAGCATATTCGCACAAGACCCACTAGAGGAGGACCCACCCGAAGATGGACCCGGGAGGCCCAACTGCACGGTCGACTGACCAGCTGTTGACACCATTTTCAGGCGGCCTCCACGAGTTGACTCTCCCGCACATTTTGAAGATTTCTACAGTGGCTCGGCCAGTGAAACAACTTAGAGAGGCTATAAATAGGACCCCACATTCCCCACTTACACACACCATAATTTCAGATTTTCCACTCATACTCTATTAGGCTGGAGAAGTCCCTCCATAGATCCTAAGTCATCTTGGACAAGCTAGTGAGTATTCTTCTCATGTTTCTTTTCCTTTTATGTTGACTTTGATCATGAATAAAGATATAGTTTCCTTTTGTTATGTCTCCTTTAGTATAGTTATATTTATCTTTATAGGCAAGTTATTCTTGTTTGATGTATTTGTCATAGATCTAAGTAAGATTATATTAAGTAGAACCTACTTATTATATTAGTCAATGCAAGTTTAGGTGTCTATGCCATGGCATCGGTTCAATGTGCTGTTTAGTATGCTTTGGTCCTGGATCTGCTGTCTAGGAGGATTAGAGTATAGTTGGATAATGTGGATATGGTGTGATATGGACATCATATCCTCTGTTGAGGACTTCAATGAAAAAATTCACGAACGGTGGATTCGGACTATAGAAAAGTGCAAACTTGCAACAGAAGCCACGACTTCATATGGAATCCAATTTGGGTGTTTAAGTACATTCTGAAAAGCCCATGAAGTCTACTTTTGAACAGATCTGGTCCCATTTTTATACCATATTGGAGTCAGCACTAATCATCATTTTGATACAGAAGGTGCTGCATCACCTTAACTTAGGCCGTTAGCCCGTGTATCAAGTTGAGCCCATTTGGCGCGCATTCTAGGGTTTTTTTTGTTATAGTTTAGCTCTTATGCAAACTTTCTGATCTTCAGTTGTGTCCAACGACTACTTGTTAGACAGCTTTTGAGAACCCCACCTTTGAGAGATTTCAGTTTGCCTATTTTGTTCTTGCTTGTTCTTCGATTGCTTGCAGGAATTGACCTTCGTGATCAGGTTGATCTTGCTATCTTGGCGAGGTCAATAACCATTCAAAGTTGGTTCTGCGATTGCTAAGGCACATACGACCTGTTCGTTTGTAGTCAAATCGTGAGGGTTGACTCCACCAAATCGATAGTTATCACCTCACCGAAAGATCAGCCACCTCAACTCTTATCAAGTGGTATCAGCTTCCAGGTTGCTCGGTGAGATTTATTCCCTCTCATTTGTAGTTTAATTCATATTCCTACTGTCTACATAAAAGCCAAAAAAAATATTTGATTCGTTCCCGCTGTCCTAGACCTTTTAGCCTTTGCATCTTTTTTTTATTATTTTGCTTTGTTGAGTTCGTGCTGCGTTGCGTCGGTCAGAGTTGATGTTTCAACCATATATTTACTTTCCATAATTAACTTATTCAACTTTCCATATTCGAAACACAATCTTTTTCTTTGGCAAAAATTTGGATGCTATCTGTAAAAGAAAGAAAGAATCAAAAACAAATCCGGAAACCTTGATCTCACGAAATCAAGAAACAATCAAGGAAAATCAGGAAACAATCCTCTAGAATCAGGGCACAATCGACGAAATCAATCTTGATCTGAATTTATTAGAAATAACAGATTCGGTTACCAGATTTTGTTACACAAGAAAACAACCATATCTCCATGATCCGTTGTTTGTTTGTAATATTTTTGCATAATTTGAAAAGATCCCCATGTTATCTTTCCAATGGATCCACACTAAACAAAAAATTCCACCTGAGCGCATCGCAATCACAAAAGAGCTCTGATGTCTAGTATCTGAAAAATAAGGAACATCCATTCATCGTTTGAGACTAGTTGTTGCATACTATTTAGGGTAGGAACTTGTACCCTGCCTTGCATAGTCAACTAGTGTCTCTCCTAGTATTTGGTGTGAGAATCTTTCCGTTGCTTGCATTAAGTCACATTTTTCTTAGTGCACCATTTGCTACATTTTAACTTTGTTGCAGCAACTTGTACTGATATTTTGAGCACTTATTTACATTGCATTTGCTAAATTGATTGTCCTAACCCTTGCTACAAAGTGAAACTACCCTAGCTTCACAGATTTCTACAGCAAATAGAGTTTGTGTCCCTGACAATCGCTCTACCAATTTTCGTAGGTTGACATCGTTGGTTGCAAATCACCTCTGCTGGTTTGGTAAGAACATGTAAAAACTTGGTTGTGCAAGCTTTAGGGAAACCAAGTCGGACATAACCTAGCTCATTGTCAATCTGTTTTGCTGTTTACTAATCATGATAGGCACAATTAAAAAAAAGAGAGCTGGTGGTTTACACCCCCACCAAGATGTGCGGATGCTTCAACAAGAGGTAAATGATAATATTCTACAAGTAGTTCATCAATACCTTCTTTTGCTGGGAAATTTGATCCTATGCATACATTGATTGGGAACTAAATGTAGATAAAGAATTTGATGCACCTGACTTGTCTGAAAAAGAAAAGATTTACATTGCCTCAAGCGTTTTGACGAAAAGTGCTTTGCTTGAATGGAAATATATTTATAGGCACAATAAAGTTCAAAATCTTGAAAAGACTTCAAATGTCATTTTAGAGATGTTTTTATTCCTGCATTTTATGCTAATCATTTGCTTACCAAATTAGATAACTTGAAGCAGGATAGTATGACTATTAAAGAATACTTTCATGACTTTAGGGTTTGTGTTCTGTTTGGTGGCTTAAATGAATGTCGAAAAGATACAATAAGTAGTTTTATGAATGGCTCAATTCTGAAATCCAAATTTTGCTCATCTCTAGAACCTACTACTCAATCTCGCACTTGTTTTTGCTTGCTTGTATTACTGAAAATTAACTTTTATTATTCAAAGATACAAGCAAGAATAACCAAGATCACCAATCTGTGGAATGTATTACTAATATGCCTTTGTCATAAGAAAAATGTGATAAAGAGGAGTTGTGTGATGCTATATCTTTTACTAAAACAACACAACTAGATAGAGAGCACTCTTTTGTTTTTTGTCCTATGCCTAACATCGTGCAGGAGAGTGAGAATAAGACTGAAGAGGATGTTGAGCTAGTTGCTGAAATAATAAATAATGATGCTTGTGTGGCGCCTAGTATATTCTAAGAGAGTAAGAAAAATGAAACACACTGTGAGTCCTTCACCACATCTCGATCCTCTCATGCTGCTTGTGCTGAACTGCAATTGCCCAATGTTCATCCTAGTGTTTTGCAAAGCTTAGTTGAGCCTCCAATGACTTATGCTTTGTTGCGTAATGCACATTTGTCCTATAATTGTATTAAGTTGTGTGCACAAGTTTCCTTCATCCCAAAAACACGTCTAGTGCAGGGTGTTCAAAATGTTGCAGTTGAGGCTACACCTGTTGAGGATAGGCCTTTTCATTGCACATATGAACGAGAAAAAGTTTGAGCTCAGATCTTCTTTAACAACTAGGTTATATTGAATTTGATGTTCCTTGTAACTTGGGTTATTTGGAGAAGAAATTATTTCAGAATTGTAGTTTGAAATGTTTGGGCTACTATGTTTTTTATGCAATGGGCAAATATATGATGAGATTGAAGATTTTTTAGTCTCTAAAGTCATCATATGCTCTAATCTGAAACACAGTTTTGAAATGCGCAAGCAGAATCAAACAGTGATGTGCACTAACACTAACAATGGATTGCAATGTTTCTTTAGTTTTGTTTCCTATCAACAGGAGCAGCTTAAGACACAGGAGAACGTTTTGTTCGGGCCTGACTTTATGTTCATTATTCATCCCAATATGAACACAAGCAACTTTGTCGACCACTGGATCAAGCCGAGAACGGCTTGCTACAAAGAAGGAGAGAACGATGAGATCTTATATGTCCTTGCTGCATCGCTTGACCGCATTGGAATACCCCTGTGGCCGCCACCTTTCATGATTTCTGGAGGGCACGATGGAGTGGCGGTTCTGCGTTCTGAACTTGAGTCGAGAACGACTCCAAATGAAGCGGGGGAGGATGATGAGATCACATACATACCCCTGTGGCCTCCACCTTTTGAGATTTATAGAGGGCACGGTGGCATGGTTGGTTTTGAATCTGTGCTTGAGTCGAGGATGACTCTAAATCAAGTGGGGGAGGATGATGAGATCACATACGTACCTCCATGGCCTCCACCTTTCATGATTTTAGGAGGGCATATTGGAGTGGTGGTTTTTGCAATTTGAACTTGAGTCGAGGACGACTCTAATTCAAGTGGGAGAGGATGATGTGGACATCATATCCTCTGATGAGAACTTCAATAGAAAAATTCAAAAACGGTGGACTCGAACTGCAAAAAAAGTTTAAACTTGCAACAAAAGCCACGACTTCATATGGAATCCAATTTGGGTGTTTCAGTACATTTTGAAAAGCCCATGAAGTCTACTTTTGACTGGATCTGGTCCCATCTTTATATCATATTGGAGTCAGCACTAATTGTTGTTTTAACATAGAAGGTGCTGCGTCATCTCAACTTGGGCCATTGGCCCGTATGTGGGCGCGTCCTAGGGTTTGAGGACGACCCCAGTACCCCCTGATCATCCTCTACCTTATTTAAAGGTCTAGCTGCCACCCAGAACACTTGAGTTTTCTTTTGTTATAGTTTAGCTCTTATGCAAACTTTCTGATCTACAGTTGTATCCAATGACCACCTGTTAGACACCTTTTGAGAACACCACCTTTGAGAGGTTTCAGTTCTCCTATCTTGTTCTTGCTTGTTCTTCAATTGCTTGCAAGAATTGATCTTCGTGATCCGGTCGATCTTGCTGTTCCGGCGAGGTCAATAACCATTCGGAGTTGGTTCTGTGATTGCTAAGGCGCACATGAACTGTTCGTTTGTAGTCGGATCGTGAGGGTCGACTCCACCAAATTGATAGTTATCACCTCACCGAAAGATCGAGCACCTCAACTCTTATCATAGTGTCTGGGTTATTCACTTTCAATGAACACGGGTGTGCCTCACGATCTATAGATGTAGACAGCAGGTGGTGGCAGTCCTGTTCGTCCATTGTAATCCTTCACATTTGGGTATGAAGTAGCACCTGTTAAAGATGGTGCACTTTGGCTTATTAAACGAACTCAGAAGGCATCTATCGGTAATGCGTAGGTGCCTGGAGTTATGTCCTAAAACATGTTTAGACTAGATAATGTTTATACTCACAAGACTAATTTAGGAAATACAATATGGACTAGACTTGTCCATATGCTAAGCACTTATTTGTATTTAAAATGGAGTAGTATTCTGATGTGTGTGTCCACCATCATGTTTCTATATGCAGACCCTATTTTAGACTTAGTTATTTCAATTTGTGTAGTGTTGCCTTGAATTAGTCCTTAGAATACTTTTCTATTCCTGAATATTGCCTATGCCTTCCTTTGGGATAAATACGTTGCTCAGAATACTTCTGGGTGAAATGCTATAATGGTAATTCTGTGCTCTTTTGAAATTCCATCTGACTTAGTGTGAATTTACCAGTGTTAGTACTTATGTCTTCTTCATGATGTTGTAACAAATGCAAACAAGCCGAACCAAGTTTTGTGCGCTGACCTACTGAAGGCTATAAACAGGACCCCTCTCCCCCGTTTCAAGATACATTTCAAGTTAGAATTGGAGCTCCATTGTTAAGTCTAGCATTAGCGATAATGCTAGAAATCAGAGGGAGAGAGAGAGTGTGAGGGACAAGGAGAAGGCTTCCAAGTAGTCTAAGTCTTCCCCAAGTTTACACCAGTGTTGTTCGAGTGATCAGGAGTAGAGTGTCAAGGCTGTCGGAACCAACTCAATATTGTGTACCTCTACATGGGATTGCTTTTTTTCAAGTAAGTCAACAGGATTGCTCAACTTGTTTTATTTCCTTAGACTTAGAAGGTCAGATTCTTACTGTCTACTGGATCAATGCTCTAAAATTGACTTAGAGTACTTTTGTCCAAAATTATGCACTAGATTAAAGTAGTAATTTACTGCATAGCCGTGGTGTCTAGGCAAATAATTAGCTTTGTTTATTACGTACTCCACGGTCTTTAGAGGTAGGCAGCAGGTGGTGGCAGCCTTATCTGTCCATTGAAATCCTTCACGTTCGGGTACGTAGCAGTGCTGGAAGCTGGAGCAGCCTGTGGATACAGGAAGAAACCTGTGCACAAGGTAATGCACTATAGAATTTACCTTGACTTCGTCTAGATTTAGAACACCTGTTAGTCCCTCTCTTCCTAATCACTTAAAGCATGGTGTCCCTGGAAGATATTGACCACTGAGATTTGCACACACATTCCTTTGTGTTCGATAATCTTAGGAATACTCTTAAAAGAAGTGCTACAGCAGTATTCTGTGTGCTTTTGAATTTATCTCTGGTCATAAGAAATACCAACAAATGACAGCCTGAAGAATTCCAGTACTATTATTAGCGAATGAATGAACATCTTTGAGTAAGATATTCTCAGACACAGAACAGAGGAGGGGTTCAGAATGGTGATTCAGCAAGCTGACGTGACCTGATGATTTCATTGGGGTTACAATTCGGTTTGGTCTAGATTGAGATGTTTGCACTCTCGCTATATAAATGTATAATAGTAAGCTAACTCTTACTATGACTAACCATAGTTAGGTTGAGCTTGGAGCTGCACGATTTTAGACTCCAAAATGAACATGCTCGAGTGGAGATACAACATCTAGGTCTTGCAACATTTTTTTCTGAAGAAGAAAACTTATTGTGTTCCACCGTATCGGTACTTGGAAAGCAGAGGTTTTTATATCCACGAATTCCTTCATTGGTCATGTTGGTAGCTAACAAGCAGCATCAAAAGTGAAAATATAGTGGAGTGAGGGGCCCTCAATTACCTCCTCAGCAAAAAAGGGGTTGGTTTTCAACAACGCACCCGTTGATATCTAGCTGGAGCCTAGACATATCATTCATTTCCTCTAACCAAAGCATATTGAGAACTGGGGCCACAACCAATCTGCGCTGCAGCACGGAGTTGTTTGGTTTCTCCTTGCAATCTGTGTCTGATCCTCTTCCTCATCTCTTCATTATATCTTTCCCAGCAACAGAGCAATAAAAGCAGTAGCTAGTGAATTGGATTGAAGCAAGTTATAACCATAAAGGAATAAATTAATCTCCATTCAAAAATAGAAAAAATAGTCCATATATGGATACATAGGTGTCTACTTCTGGTCATCCATGATAAATGTGGAGAAAAATGAGGTAGAACAAGATAAGTGCATGATGGCCATTACTGAATAAATTGTTGGGTGGGTACAATTTGCATACTTGATGTCCCAACTAATTGCATAAATGAACTACAGATTTTGCAATGACAGATTTTACAGTACGGATATTTTGCAATGGCATTAAGATTATTTGTCATTATTTCACTCTCTTGCTTTTAATTAACAAATTCTAGTTACAGGGTTTCGGTTCTCTTCTCACATAAGCGAAGCCCAAATCAGAGGCAACCAGCTGATATAACTTCGTGGAGGTCAAACATGCTGATGTGAGTTTTCACCTAGCATGGCCCCATGGGAATATGCATTGGTCAGACCACCAAATAATTGTCACAGCAGCTGTCGGTGTAATCCAAAATTCTAAACAATATGTTCTCTTCTGAACAAGGACCAACTAGGACATAGATGCACAAAACTACTGTAATGATGATGAGGACATCACTCTTTTTTATACAAGTTGATGAAGGCATCACTTCATTGGATACACACAATGTTTCTCCACCTACTATAGATGGTCCAATCATAAACATTTGTGCTTGACAATTGAACTTAGAGGTGTGCTTGTTCCTAAAGACATATATATTTTTCTTCTATTGGGAATAGATTGCTTCATAAAGACTTTATCATGATTAGGAACATCAGATAGTTCTAAGGGTAGCATGAAGAAAGACCTGGGGATGCTCAGGACCAATAAAGCACATTCAATTTTGGAGAAGATTCAAACCGACTTGGAGTCAAGTTACCCTTGGGTTCCAGGAGCAGTTCATACTAAAATAGATGCCCAAGACGCATCAGAGAACCGTTTTAGACGTTCTCGATATGGATGGAAATATAAGAAGATAATCTTTCAAATGGAACTAATGTCATCTCCAAATTCCACCCGAGTAATCAGCAATCATCAAAACAAGATGACATTCAAAAACTGTCTTGGTGCTGTGACACTATCTTTTGGCCCTAGCCCTATGTATCTTTCCTAGGCCTATTATTATTAGGTTTTGCGCCCCTAGGTATGCTCTAAATCTCTATAAACAGTAGCCATCATCAGCAGGATTTGGTCTTTACTTAGATTAATCTATTTCATACAGTTTAACCGTCATATGGTTTGTGAGACCTCAACTTTGTGAGTTTAATTCAGATTTCACATATGTATTATGTTCTTCCTTGTTCTTGCTTCTGTTTTTCGATTCGTAGGCGAGGATCTTGGCGAGGTTAACCGTGTGTTGCACAGTTGATAACCATAAGAGAACAGCTGCGATTGCAGGATTCGAACCGTGTTGATTTGAGACCAAATCGATTGTGTGTTGAATCTCCAACAAATCGAGAGTTACCTCGACCTAATAGAATATCGGGAACCACAGACATATCAAGTCATAATCAAAGCTTTAGTTATACCTTCAGGTTCACATCTACCTTTGTTGATTTCGCATTCATCTTATCGTCCATAAAAAAACTGCTTAAAAAAAGTAAATCGGTAGGTTTTCCCTATCCAAAACCTTGCTTAGTATTTGCATAATCTTATTTCAGAGTCAATAGTGTTGAATTTGTGTCCTTGGTTCATATTTTGGTTGCTAGAATTTGTAAGCTTTTTGGATCTATTTGTTTTCCTTCATCGTTCGTCACTTGCGTTGTTCATATATGTTATATGTTTTCAAATTTTATCCCACCCACCCATCTCTTATTTCGACCACAAATAGATCCACCTTCCCATATTCTTTAATAATCCACCTTTTCATAATTTTCTGCTGTTGAATCAGCCACAAAATCACCACTCGATTGCATTTCACACCTTCCAAAAACATATCTCAGGCACCCTTCAGTAAAACGGCTATAACTTTTGCATTCGGACTCGATACCTGGTGAATTTTTTTTCCAAATTCATAGAACGAAATGATGCATCAGGCTTTCCTCGAATTTGCCAGGTTTGACGAAATATCCGCCAAACTCCTCTAGAAGCGGGCTTTTTTGACGTTGCAAGTTTGGGCACTATATTTTAGACAACTTCGTGAGTTTCCACAAAACATACCATTTACTATAGGGTTAACTGGATTAGTGCCATTACAATTTTTGTGTTTTGTAGATATGCCATTACAATTCGTCTGATCGAAAATTTGTCATTACAATTTCAACTGAACTGGAAAAATGCCATTTTCTACGGTTTGAATCAGTTGTTGTACTTGTTCCTATATAGTACTTCCGTATGGACGAAAATGCCCTCTCTAAACCTGCACAATCAGCGAGGGCGACGAAAGATGGTAAAGGCATGGGCGACGAGATGGGTTGTGCTGCTCGATCTGACCCAGAATGGTGATGATGAGGAAAAAGTAGGCATCATAAAAGATAGATCGTGAGGACATTTTCATCCATACGGAAATACCGCATAGAAACAAAGTAGAGGAACTGGTTCAAAAGTACAAAATGGCAGTTTTCCAACTTGAAATTATAATTGCATATTTCTGACTAGGTGAATTGTAATGGCATATCTCCAAATCGTGAGAATTGTAATGGTATGATGACGAAGACATCACTCCTTTAGATACACACAGCACTCCTCAGATTAGTATTGATGAAACTCGTGCATCACAGTTGAGATTAGAGGTGAGCTCGTTCCAAAACACATACTTGTCTTCCTTTGAGAAGAGATGGCTACCTAATGATTTTATCATGATTAGGAACATTGAAAAGGAGTAAGGGAAGTTAGCGAATAACTTGGAGATGCACCAGACAAGAAAGAACGTTCAATTCCAAAAGGAGTTTGAAGCCAACTCGGGTTCGAGTCCGAGTCGGACTTCAGGAGCAGCCTACACTAAAACAGATGCTCAGGTCGCATATGAACTCTTTTTTGGATGTTCTAGATATGAATGGAAAACTAAGGAGATAAGCTTTCCAACAGATCTAATCCCATGCTAAAATACATCCTAAGTCTCAAGGAATCGCCGAAACAATACAACATCCAGAATCTGTCAGAATGTTATGACACTATGTTTTGTTCCTTGGGTCACGTATCTTTCCTAGGCCCATTAGTGTTTGGGTTTACCCCCTAATGACGCCTTAACCTTTATTTAAACAGTAGCCATCATCATTAGAGATAGGTTTTAATTAGTTTGACGGTTTGTGGAATTCATAGCTTCGTGAGTTTAATTTAGATTTCGTAGTAGAGTTGCGTTATTTGTTGTTTTTGCTTGTGTTCTTTGATTCGCAGGCTGGGATTAGCCTTCTTGGTGAGGTCAATCGTGAGTGGCACGGTTGATAACCAGAGGAGAAGTGGCTATTGCGTGGTTCGAATCGTGTTGATTTGAAGCTGGATTGATTGTGTGTTGCATCTGCACCAAATCGAGAGTTCCCACGACATTTGCATAATTTTATTCAGAGTCCATAGTGCTGAATTTGTGTCTTTAGTTTGTGTTTTAGTTGCTAAATTTCGAATTTCTTTGCATCCATGTGTTTTCCTTTATAGTTCATCTATAGTCGCGTTCACATCTGTTATCGTGTCAAATCTTGTTGACACCCAAAAAATTATCGAGCCACAGGAGTATTCGGCATATTGTCCGACAAGCCTTCTCGGGTTTGGGGTACTGGGCTCACTGGTGTGTTTGGCATAGTGCCGGACTGTCCAACAATCGCTATCGGGTTTAAGCGCTTAGCTCACCGGAGTGTCGGGCACTACGCCGGACTGTCCGGCACCGGAGTATCCGATATCACGCCGGACAGTCCGATAGGCCCTCTCGAGTTTCGCCTTCCAGCCCACCGGAGTGTCTGACACAATGCCGGACTGTCCGGCAAGCTGTCTCGAGTTGGGGCAGGATGCCCCCCAGAGTGTCCGACGTGAATCCGAACTGTCCGACAAGCCCTCTCGAGTTGACAGAATTACATGACAGAACCACCGGCATCTTACGGGAGACTCCGATCATCGGAGTGTCCGGCACTTTACCAGAGACTCCGGTAGTATCGTTTTAAAAAGGTTTTCAGCAGATCAATTTCAATTTGTTTCCTAACTTGAGGGATTCGTTTCCCTGCGAGATAAGACCATCCCACCTCTATAAAACAGAGGCCCACGGCCGGTTGAGGGGTATCCCAATAGAACATATTATTTGTCTTTACATTTCGTTCTCCTCCAAACTCTAATCCCGTCACTCTATCCTCTTGCTATTCTTCCTTCGTCTGGGCGATGACCGAACTTGATCTAGCTGGCCTGACCGAGCCCAGATGAACCCTAAGACAATTCTCCTCCGACAAGCTCCCTCCTAAGGAGGGGTTGTCTAGGTGCTGTCCAAACCCGACGTTGAAGAAGTGCTGGCATTCCCGCACGCGGATGCGCGAGTGGGTGTTGGTCCGGACCTAATTTTGTTGTCAACACACTTTTTGGCAACTACGCTGAGGAACGAGTGATTCCGGTTGCACAAACTGAATCGTTGTTTTCCATCATGACCTCCGAGAATCTCCACGACGAACATCATCATGCCATCCTTGGTGGAGTTTCCCGAGGAGGCGCGCAAGGCGTTCCTAGAACGCCGAAAGGCCTCTGAAGATGCGCGCAAGGTGCGGGAAGAGCGAGAGCCGCAGTAGTACTTGACGTGTTTCAAGAAGGGCCATCAAGGTGCGATCTCTCAAGTGAAGAAGCCCGTTCTTCTGACCGTCGTCAACGACGCGGCCATGGGTGCAGCCAATGTGAGAACATCTTCGCACCCTCCCGTTACTTTTGAAGACCTTTCATATTACTTTGCCGATTTGAAACAAGTCTTAACCAATGATATGCAATACATGATCCAAGAAAACCTGTCTAAGTCATCTAAAAATGCTAGTAGTACATCATCTTCTCATGTTGCACATGTAGGTCCTCCTACTAGTACATCGGCGCCCACTACGTCTAGTGTAGAACAACCTCCGTATGGCTTGCCATTGAACTCGTTTAGTGGACAAACTAGTTTTTCATCTTATGTGCAAACTAATGCATTGGTAGTGTATCCCGTCAGCGTAGAGCTAATAACTAGCATACCCAATCCAGCTACGAGCCGATTGAATGAATTGGCCAATTTTGTTCCTACATATCGTACCGTTGCATATAGCACACCACCTATCCCACCAAATGATAGGGGTATCCCTCATGGCCCCGTACCTAATGAGCTATTTAGCACCATGAAAACAAGTATACACCCTCCACCACCGAGCACTCCACTAGGCCAACCATTGCCAACATATAGGAGTATATGGCGCGCATTAAGGAGGACTTGAGCAAAAAATTTTGCGAAACGCTAGGGGTAATCCTTAAGGGAAGAGACCGAATTTATCAAAAACTATACCCCGCCTATTTTGATTCTATCCCTTATCCTAAAGGATGGCGTGTGCCCGACTTTATCAAATTCAATGGCGAAGATAGTAATACCACTTGGGAACACGTTAGCTAATATATAGCACAACTAGGGGAAGCGGGTTTTAGTGAGGCTTTGAAAGTATGGTTGTTTTCTTTATCACTATTCAAAACAGCTTTCTCTTGGTTTTCATCATTATTCTCGGGCTTCATATACACGTGGGAGTCTTTAGAGCGCAGGTTTCATGACCACTTTTATTCCAGGGGCAACGAATTAATGTTGTCACATTTGACATCGGTTCGGCAAGGGAAAGATGAACCTATCGTTGACTATCTTCGGCGGTTTAGAGATATAAAGAACCGGTGCTTTAATTTAACAATTTCTAAAAAGGACCTAGCTGACCTAGCTTTTAACGGTTTGCGGTCACACCTTAGGGAAAGCTTGGAGGGGAATGATTTTCTTATGCTCACTCTCCTCCAACAAAGGGCTTCGGCTCAAGAAAGCCTAAGCAAAGAAATAAAACATGATTACAAGACCTGCCACACCGTACATGTCGTGGAATATGATTTGGACAGCTCCGATGATGATTCCAATGACATTCTGGCTGCCGAGTTTGTATGGCCTTTTAAGGTCAAAGGCCAAATTGTTTGCTTGTGATTCGCTCAAACCGGTTTATAAGAATTGGAAAGACAATATGAAATACACCTTTGATGTAGCTAAATGTGAAAGAATATTCGATGAATTGCACAAAGGTGGATATATTGAGATTGCACACATTTTGCCTCCAGCGCGTGAGATTAAGCGTTTGGCATATTGTGAATGGCATAACTCCTTTTCGCATGCTACTAATGATTGCAACGTTTTCTGTCGATAGGTCCAATTGGCCCTTTGTGAGGGACAATAAAGTATTAAGGAGATGCAGATCAACAAGCACCCCTTTCCCGTCAACACTCTAGAGCTCAACCCTAAGGTGTTGATTCGACCTTATCAAGCCGATACAACTAAGGGAAAGAACATGATCATAGGAGAAGAGATGCCTATTTCTCTGAGCAAGAAAAGTGTCTCTAGGAAGGTGGTGTTCGAGAAGTCTTTCGGTGGTCAAGAGTCTCTCAAAGTCACCATATAGGCTTGAGACTTGTGGGGCAAGTTCCACAGCCTAAGATGATAAAGCCAAAGAACCCTGAGGTGGGCAAGGGGAAGGTGAACCAAGGCAAGGCCACGGACAAGAAGATCCAAGAGCACCTTCGACCGTCTCATGACCAAGTACAAGAACCAAAATACTGATTCGAATAATCGGTCTATGAAGCGACTAAGATCACCACCAAGAGGGGCAACCCACCTAGGAAGGAGATGAGGCAAGCCGTAGCTGTTCGTGGGCCTCCTCCTCTTCCTCCACATGGGTTTGGAGTGCCACCGCCATGGTTCCCTCCTATGCCATGCCTGTCATTCTCGGTGTGGCATCCATAAATGGGACCATGGATGCTCGTGCCACCAATGCCCTTCCACCGATGCCATACCCGCCATTTCATCCGAGGTGAAACAGACCGAGAGATGTCTTCACAAGGCTCTCCAACCCTATCCCAGATCGGTCGGAGTTTCGATGATCAAGCTACAAGGAGGGGGCTCCACCACCGCACCTAAGCAAGAGTGGCGCCCGAAGCAAGGTAATGAACCTGCCCCTTCCACTTTTATTCATCAAGACAGCGCATCCAGAGGTGTCATGAAAATTGACACAACCGATGTCAAAATCGGGGAGTCTTCAAAGGCTGCGCCTTAGGAGGATGCGGGAGGAGGAGGCGGAGAAGAAGAGGGACGAGGTCTTTAACGAGATCAAGCCAATGGTTTCTCAAGGTAAGCTGTGGAGAGCTAAGGAGCCCGAGATTCCCACTCCCCCGATGACGAAGAAAGCAGTGGCTACTCCGAAGGCACCGGGTTTAGCCGACGCCGTGTTGAGAGAGGACTCCACAGCGCCTTCACCCACGGGAGACATTTATATGTCCGAGCTAGACGACGAGGACCTCTTGGACTACGAGCCTACACCGCCTCGGGAAGGTATAGACATCAACACTATTTGCTTATCTCTTTCCAATTACTCTTTAGTAGAAGAAGAAGAGGCTATGGCATAATTTGACTTTGGACCGAAAAGTTCTATCTTCACACAAGGATTCAAAGAACTATTTGAAACCCCTCTACATGAGAGGTGTACATCGATTTTTCGCTTCCTTGTAGATGGTGGTGCTATTGTTAATCTAATGCCATATTCTTTGTTTAAGAAGCTAGGTAAGGCCGATGACGAGCTCATCCGGACCAACATGACTTTGAACAGTGTGAGAGGAGGAGACACTATCGAGGCTAAGGGGGTGGTCGCTTCTATGGAGCTCACGGTTAGGAGCAAGACTATGGCTACCGCTTTCTTTATTGCCGATGTGCACTGTAGTTATAGCTTGATCTTAGGACATGATTGGATTCATGCCAATAGATGTATTCCTTCTACATTGCATCAATTTTTGATACTGATGATGATGTGGAGGTTGTTCATGTGGATGCATCGGCTTGTATAGCTATGGCCGAATCATCCTCTTGCCGCATGACACCATCAAGTGCTTGACCGGTTTAGACTTGACGGATTATGATTTTCTTAGTGTAACAAGGGATAGTATTGTACCTGTCAATTTAAAGCCGATGGAAAATCAGCTTAACCATATAATGTGATTTAATGGAGTCTAATATTGATTGGTTGCAAAAGAGAGTGAAACACTATCGGTCCAACACGAACGATATGTGCGAAGCTATTGAAGAAATAGAGGACATGGATAAGTTAGGACAGGATTTAAATCGGCCGATCCTCTTGAGGAGGTGAATTTTGACAGCGATGATAATCCTAGGCCAACTTTTATAAACAAAATGTGAAAGCCGATTATAAGATGAAGTTAATCAGTTTTATGTGGACTGTTTTACACGGTCTTTAATGAAATGCTCGGGTTGGCCGGGAGCTAGTCATGCATTGGCTGCCAATGAAATCTGGTTTTAGCCCCTTTAAGCAACCGATGAGGTGGTTTAACCCGAATATGAATGATCGGATTAGAGAGGAAATTAACCAATTACTTTATGCGAAATTTATAAGACTTTGCAGGTATGCGGAGTGGATACCCAACAGCATGTCGATAGAAAAGAAGAACACCAGTAAGATAAGAGTTTGCATTGATTTCAGAAATTTGAATAGAACCACTCCTAAGATGAGTATCCTATGCTCATAGCCGATATGTTGATTAACGATGCTTCGGCCATAAAGATATTAGTTTTCTTGATGGTAATGCAGGATATAACTAAATCTTCATGGCCGAAGAGGATATGTCTAAAACTGCTTTTAGGTGTCCTGGTTTTGTAGGATTGTTTGAGTGGGTTGTCATGACTTTCGGTTTAAAGAATGCGGGTGCCATATATCAAAGAGCCATGAACTTTATCTTTCATAATTTGCTTGGCGTCATCATATAGGTTTATATAGATGATGTGGTGATCAAATCGGCTGCATTGGATTTTCACTTGGCTGATTTGCAACTCGCGTTGGATCGAATGCGTCGTTTCGGTTTGAATATGGACCCGCTCAAATGTTCTTTTGGTGTATCGGACGAAAAGTTTTTAGGCTTCATAATCTATGAGAAGGGCATAAAGGTAGATCTTAAGAAGGTAGAAGCAATTTAGAATGTGCAAGCACCTACATGTAAGAGAGAGTTGCAAAGCTTCTTAGGCAAATTAAATTACTTGAGGCGATTCATATCTAACTTGTCATGAAAAATCAATGCATTCACTCCTACTCTTTGGTTAAAGAATGAAACCAAATTCACTTGGGGCAAAACATCAAGAAGCATTTGAGAAAATCAAAGTACTTGTCTTCGCTGTCGGTTCTTAGGGCACCTAAGGGGGGGAGTCCTTTTTCGCCTCTACATAGCAGCGGAAGATGATGTGATTGGTGCTATGTTGACACAAGAAGCCGAAGAGAAGGAGTATGTGATCACATATGTTAGCCGACGGTTGGTGGATGCAAAAACAAGGTACACTCTCATCGAGAAACTATGTATTTACTTGTATCATGCTTGCACCAAGTTGAGACATTATTTACTATCTAGTGCTTATGTGGTTGCTTCTCAAACCAATGTTATTAAACATATGTTGCATAGGCCGATTTCTAGTGGTAGGCTTGGTAAATGGGCTTATGCATTGATTGAATATGATTTGGCTTATGAATCGTTGAAATCTATGAAGGCCAAATTGTTGCTAATTTATTGTTGAACATCGGATTGACTTAAAGCATGATTTAGGTGTTGGCTATGTGACATTTACCCCTTGGAAGTTGTATTTTGACGGATCGGTTTGCAAAGAGGGTCAAGGTGTTGGTGTGGTATTAGTTTCTCCTCATGATGCACACTTTGAATTCTCAAACCGATTGGAGTATGATTGCACCAATAATCAAGCCGAATATGAAGCATTATTGTTCGGCTTGGAGATGGTAGAGTCCATGGGGCTTAAACATGTAGAGGTTTAAGGCGATTCATTATTAGTAGTGCACCAAGTTGCTGGAAATTTCCAATGCTTAGATGGATCGTTGAATGCTATTTTGGACAAATGCCTAGACATCATTATCGGGATGAATGAGTTCAAGATACATCATGTGCCTAGACTAGAAAATAGTAAAGCCAATGAGTTGGCACAACAAGCATCGGGTTACAATGTTAGTAAAGGTAAATTTTTAGTTATTAAGAAACCGATGCTTGAGATGCTAGAACTAAAACCATTCAGATACTAACACATCAAACCGTGATAGTGCCGAATCGCTTGATTGGAGATTACCCATAGTTTCATACATTCGTAGTTCAACCCAAAGTGTGGATAGGAAGGTTCGGCACATAGCTTTTAAGTATACTTTGATTGATGGTAACTTGTACCGCCGAATGGGAGACAATTTGTTATTGAAATGTTTGGGTAATGATGAAGCCAAACTGGCTATGGGGGAAGTTCATGAGGGCATTTGTGGTACGCATCAGTTGGCTCCGAAAATGAAGTGGTTGTTAAGAAGGGCCGGGTTCTATTGGCCAACCATGATTGCCGATTGTATCGTTACTACAAAGGATGTGAAGAGTGCAAAAGGTTTGACAATATACAATTGGCACCCGCTGCCATGATGAACCCCATCATAAAGTCATGGCCTTTCCGAGGATGGAGATTGGACTTCATAGGGCAAATACATCCTCCATCTTCAAAGGAACACCGCTTCTTGTTAGTAGCGACGGATTACTTCACTAAGTGGACCGAAGCGGTGGCTCTCAAGAACATGACACACAAAGAGGTAATTGAGTTCTTTACCGAGCATATTATTCATAGATTCGGTATACCGCAAACTTTGACTACCGACTAAGACAGTTCTTTTACATCCGGTCATGTTAAAGAGTTTGCCAAATCCTACGAGATTAGGATACTCAATTCCTCTTCATAATATGCTCAAGCCAATGGTCAGGCCAAGTCTAGCAATAAAATATTGATCAAACTCAATAAGAAAAAGATTGAGGACCATCCCAAGAGATGGCACGAAGTCTTTTTCAAGGCAAATAAAGTGACACCCTATGAACTTGTGTATGGACAAGAGGCCGTTTTGCTCGTCAAGGTAAATCTAAGAGCTCTAAGATTTGCTAAACAAAATGATTTATCTACCGATGAGTATAGAACTATAATGCTAGACAATATTGATGAAGTCACCGATAAGCATTTGAGTGCCTTGAGAGAAATCGAGAAAGATAAGGCGAGAGTTGCTAGAGCTTACAACAAAAAGGTAAAGGCTAAAACTTTTCAGGTGGGCGAATTTGTGTGGAAAACTATTCTACCCTTAGGCTCAAGGAGCAACAAGTTCGGAAAATGGTCTCCTAGTTGGGAAGGGCCATATAGAGTAGTGAAAGTTATTGCCGAAAATGCATACATTTTGAAAGATATCCAAGGAGAATCATTACCTAAGGCCCTCAACGGCCGATACTTGAAAAAGTATCATCCTGGTGTATGGCAAGAAGCTTAAAAGAAAAGAACGGCAGATATGAAGAATATCGTCGCTAAAAATGATGCAATGGCCGATGAGTCAGAAGGACCATCGCCCTTAGAGGTTTTTGCGTGTTTAGAATGTTTTATGGTGCAGGAACTTCACAAAAAAAGGGGGGGCATATGTTGATAACAAAAAAATTGTGGAGCCACCGAAGTATCCGGTACATTGTCGGAGTGTCTGGCAAGCCTTCTTAGGTTCAGGGCACTGGGCTCACCGGCGTGTTCGGCATAGTGTCGGAGTATCCGGCAAGCGGAGTGTTCAGGTTTGAGCGCTTAGCTCACTGGAGTGTTCGACACAACACCGGACTGTCCGACACCGGATTGTTTGGCACAACGCCGGTCTATCCGGCACCGATGTGTCCGGCACTACGTCGGACTGTTCGGCACCGAAGTGTTCGGCATCGCGTCAGACTGTCCAGCAGTCCCTCTCAGGTTAGGGCTTCCACCCCCTGGAGTGTTCGGCACCACGCCTGACCGTCCGGCAAGCTGTCTCGAGTTGGGCCAAAAAGCCCACCAGAGTGTCCGACGTGATGCAAGACTATCCGGCAAACCCTCTCGGGTTGCTCGAATTACACGATGGAACCTCCGGCATCTTACCAGAGACTCCGGTCAGTGGAGTGTCCAGCACTTTACCGGATACTCCGATAGTGTTGTTTTAGGAAGGTTTCAGCAGATCAATTACAATTTCTTTCTTAACTTGAGGATCGTTGCCCTATAGGATAAGACCATCTCACCTCTATAAAACAGAGGCCATGGCCGGCTGAGGGGTATCCCAATCGAACCTATCCATTGTGTTTACATTTCGTTCTCCTTCAAACCCTAATCCCCTCACTCGACCCTCTTGCTTTTCTTTTTTGGTCCCGGCGACGACCGAAGACGATCCGGTGGGTCTGACCGAGCCTGGATCAACCTAAAACGATCCTCCTCCAACGGGGTCCCTCCCGACACGGGGTTGTCTAGGTGCTGTTCAAACCCGGCGTTGAAGAAGCGCCGGCGTTCCCGCACACGGACGTGCGAGTGGTATGTTGGCCCGAACTCGATTTCGGTGTTAACACATCTGTTATATTGCATAAAAAATATTCCCTCCTACCCATCCCTGGTTTCAACCACTAACAGATCGCTAGCATTCAAATTACCCATCCATAAGTTTTTGCCACAAAATCATCTACAAATTTTGCACCCGATTTAGAATTCGAATATGTTTTCAGCCTTTCAAAAAAACCTGTTACGGAGTTCCATCATTAAAGTAGTCATAACTTTTGTTTCTGGACTCCAAATTAGACATATAAGTACTTTTTGGATATATACAGATAATTTCCCAACCGCGGACAACTCTAGATTGAACTGTTTCAGATTAAAAGTTTCTGTTTTCGCGCTCCGAAGTTTTATAACAGATTTAATAGAAATTTTATATTTTCTCCAGGCCACATCTTTCATCATTTTGTTCTAAAACTTGATTGTGTACCATGTTTTGTGCTTCTAGTTCATATAAAAATATGACTAAAATAAAAGAAAATAAAAAAATTGAACATCAAGAAATCAGAAATTAACCTTTGCCGATTTTTCAAGTGCTGAATAATTCGCTGATTTTTGGAGCTTTATCGTTCTTTTGATGCTGCTCTTTATCTTCATTCATATTCTTGTAGCATCTGTAATTTTTATAAGATTGGCTAGGAACTAGAACATAATACTTAGAGCACTTTTTTAATATTGTCATATGTTATAGAATTGTGTTCCACTAATAAATTTTCAACCCTCAAAGCTCCACATATTCACCTCTAGTTAGCACTATGTTCGACCATGTAATTGCTACACCACTTGGGTTTCTCTTGCTACTGGTTGCACAATCCTTTGTTTTCCAAGAACTCAGTAAGGCATTTTCTTTTGCAGAATTTTCACCACACATCTCACTTTAGTTGTAGGAATAATATTTTGCGCTGCCTACATGTTATTTTTCTAACCATGACAGGAAGAAAAGGAGATGAAGACAAGTTAAGTAGTACTTTGCAACGAGTCCTTGATAATGTCGATGCAACTTTTAAAAAGTAAAAAGAGTATGTGGACAATATGTTGGCAAACCTTCAAAGTAATCCACCTTAGAGAGATGATGCTTGTGATCAAAAGATGCATGAGGTTCGGACCATTGTTATATCATCACCTTCCATGAATAATTATATTCCTTCATCTCTTCCTTTATATGATGGTTTAGATTCTATTAAATATATTGCATGCGCAAGAGAGATGGGTAATATATTTGGACAATGCTGTATGTGTGAAAGGAGAAAGCTTTTGAATGTTGCTAGTGCATTAGTTGATAGTGCTTCAACTTGGTGGCAATGTTTATATATGACTAAAAAATTTTCTTGGACATGAAGTGACGCTAAATTTTAATGAGAAACTTTTGTTCATATATATATATATATATCTTCTGAACCTATGTCTAGTTGTGATGTACACTCTTTGGAGGAGGGTCTTTCTAGTGTACCTCCTATTGCACCTAACATTTTGCTGGAAATTAAGATCGAACAAGAAAATGACAATGATACAAACATGGAGAAAGAAGAGATACACAATGATCCATGCATAGTTCAAGATGAAACTGATTATTACACGTTAAAAGGTATTGCTGAAAATGAGAAAAAACTTATTAAACATCAATCTACAAAAGGTAACAATGTTTTAGTCATGCTGAAATTTCTTGTCTATCCTTCTATTGTAAAGCAACTGCCAGTATCACCTTTTATTCATTTATCTTTGTCAATGTTTGATTTGTCCACTGGTTCTTTTGATATTGCAGAGATGTGTGCTGATATTTGTATTATTCCTATGCAACAAAAATTGAATGAACTTGATAATTCTTATTTTTATCCATCCACTATTGCTGAAATTAAATATTTGACTCCCATTATATGTGAAAACGATGAACTAAAATTACTATCCTCTCCAAAAAACTTTGGGTAAATATTGAGTTTGGTGCTCTTTTTTATCTAAGTTATGGAAAGAGAGTGATGCTTCCCCAAACTAAATTGCCTCTGTTCGTTAGAAACAACTTTTATGCTACAAGCAACTATGATCATAGAGGTGTGTTTGTGATACTATTCCCGAAGAAATACCTCCAAGACTTTTACCCATTCGAGTGAGTGAGCAAAAAAATTGAGTTGATTTCCAAATCAAGTTTACTAAATCAAGCTAACCGAGGGAGCAAGCCAAGGACGGCTTGCCATCAAGAAAGGAAGAATGATGAGATTATAAAGATATTTTAGCCGCCAAGTGATTGCATTCAAATACTCTCGTGGCCTCCACGTTTTCAATCATGTTGCTGGGCATTGTGGAGTCGAGGTCTTAACAATGAACTTGAGTCGAGGACGACTCAAAAAAAGAAGGGGAGGTTGATGAGGACATCACTCTTTTAGATACACACAACACGCCTCAGATTAGTATTGATGGAACTGGTGCACCATAGTTGAGATTAGATGTGCGCTCGTTCCTAAACACATATTTTCCTTCCATTGAGAATAGATGGCTATCTAATGATTTTATCATGATTAGGAACTTGGAGATGCACAAGACAAGGAAGGACGTTCAATTTCAAAAGGAGTCTGAATCCAACTCGGGTTTGTGTCTGAGTTGGACTCTAGGTGCAGCCCGCACTAAAACGATGCTCAGGTCGCATACGAACTCTATTTTAGATGTTCTAGATATGGATGGAAAGATAAAGAGACAAGCTTTCCAACGGATCTAATCCCATGTAGAAATACTTCCTATATATTGAGGAATCACTGAAACAATACGACATCCAGAATTTGTTAGGGTGCTGTACACCATCTTTTGGTCCTTAGGCCATGTATCTTTTCTAGGCTCATTAGTATTAGGATTTGCCCCCTATGTACGCTCTAACCTCTATATAAATAGTAGCTGACATCATTAGGGATAGGGTTTGATTAGTTTTAAACAGTTGTAAAACAGTTTCATCTTTTAACGGTTTGTTGAATTCCAACTTCGTGAGATTAATTCAGATTTGGCAATTTAGTTACGTTCTTCCTTGTTCTTGCTTGTGTTCTTTGATTCTTAGGCCGGGATTAGCGTTCTTTGCAAGGTCAATCATGTGTTACATAGTTGATAACCAGAGGAGAAGTGATGTTACGATTGTGGAGTTCGAATTATGTTGATTTGAGGGCGGATTGATTATGTGTCGCATCTCTATTAAATTGAGAGCGACCACGACCTAACAAAACATCGGGAACCATGTACACATCACATGAATCCAATTAACCCTTTACTATATTGATCTAAAACTTCTAGGTGTTTATGTTTTTGTGCTTTTCGTCAAAAAAAAATTATAGAAAATTCAAAAGAAAAATGACCATATAGAAGGTAAATCTGTTTTGTGCCGTCTTACATATGTGATGATCATTCCGTGCTAACCTTTGGAGCAACATCTGAATTTTTTATAAGATTAGGCCGGCAACTGAAATTATATACTCGGAACATTCTTCAGCATTACTATCTATTAAGAATTGTGTAACACTAATCATTTTTTCAGCCCTCCTGGCTCCATATATCCACCTCTGATCGGCACAGCATTTGACCCTTTGAAAGGATCAGGTGACTGAAAAGTGGGGTTGAATCAGGCACTAACACTACTAGACTTTTTCTAACTCTTCCTACAATCTAGCAAGACTAACAAGCAATACCTATCACAAAACTAACCAAGAGCACAACCAAAAGGATAACAACAAGGCTCTAAACAATCCATCAAGCTAGCAAAAGACAATCGGCATGAGAGTCACCAAGAGGTATCACAAAGCAACCTATCAAAGCTATGCACAGTAAGTAAATGCAATAAGTAAAGGGAGAAGGGACAGGAATGCTCAGCAATTTTTCCCGAGGAATCGAAAGGATGGCTCCTTCCCCTAAACCACTCCTGTCTGAGTATTGGTTCCTCCCGTTGATTCCAAAACGGTGCAACCAAGGGCCTGCTTCACTTTTCAGAGTGAAGTCACCAGCGGCCCGGCTGTAGCAAAGATTACCCTTGCGCTAGAGCAAGTCTCCAAGACTCCGGACACTCTCTCTTGGTGTCCTTCTCGAGAGGAGGACCAAAAACCGCTCACAAACTTGATATCGTCTTCCATAAGGCTTCCAAAGCTTGGACAACGACGCCTAACCGGTCTAAGCTGCCATATACCAAGAGTAACAATCCGAAGACACTCCTCTAGGCTAACAATATAACACTCCGTATTTCCGCGTTCAGCCGGATTCCCTTCTCCCCACCGGGCCACTTGCTCACCTCCCGTTGATTCTTGGCCATTGATCTCCCTTCGATCAGACGGCTGAGCTCTCTCCCCACCTACCACTTCATTCCCTAAATACCTTTCTCCTCCTCCAACCCTAGCCGCCTCTGCCCAGCCCCCCTCACACGCCCCTGCACGATGGAGCTCAGGTCGCCCCGTGCACCCCGCCGCCCTACTCCAGGGTCGTGCCCGCCGCGTGCCATCTCTGTGTTGCGTCTCGGGTGTCGCTGCCTTGTCCCCGCTTGTTGTCGACCCTGATCCGCGCCTCTGCTTGTCGTGCACCGTTCGGCTTCGACTTCGTCATCTTCGTCCGGATAATCCTCTTGCTGACCCCGTCCTGTGTGCGAAACCTCGTCGAGCCCCGTCGTCGTGGCTCTCCACGCCCTGCATTGCCTCGTCCAGTCGCTGGCCTCGTCCTCACCTGGCCATCGACCTCGTCCGTGCCACGCCGTCCCCATCGGTCCCTGTGTCGTCTAGCTGCTCGACCCCATCGCCGTTCGTTTCTACATCCTCGACGTCGTCCCTGTTTGCTTCTTCAGCTCGTCACGCGGTGCCGTGTCTTCGAACCGATCTCGTCGGCCTCCACGTCGACCCGCTCCATCCGCGTCGGCCTCTTCCATGCTGACCCTGTCGCCGTTCGCGTCGTCGTTCCGCGACCGCACAGCTCCGTGCTAGGCGGCTGTGTCCTTCCCCACGTCGTTCACAGCTGCTCCGTTTTGTCTGCGCCGTCTCTGATCTGCCTTGCCGCGTCATCTCCATCAAACCAGCCAGTTTGCCTTTTCAGGTCCTCGGTGAGCTCTTTGCCTTTTTGCGCGTCTTCTCTTGTGTTGCTGATCTCGTCTAGTTCCGTTCAGATGAAGGAAGACCGGAGGAGTTCTGCTGTAGTCGTCGCCATTTTCTATTTTTCCAGTTCGGTGGGTCGTGATTATTCTTCGCTGCTCGATGAGCACAAGGTGGAAGCGGGAATGAACTCAGGCGGTGGCTAGAACACCATGCGGGGTGTTGGAGTCCACATTGGTGCTGGTTCTCCTCGTGTTCTCAGCTGTCTCCGGTGAGCTTCCTTTGTTCCTATCGTTTCCTTGGTTATCATTTCTGTGGTTGAGCTTGAACTCTATTTGTGTCAGGAGGACCCAACCGTCGGAGCATGAACACATCTTGGTTGCCAAGCAAGTGGTGCAATCGTCGAGGTGGAGCTGCCACCGTCATCGTTGTCACACTGCTGCTGTTTCCTTCGTGAGACCATGTTTCTTGTCTTCATTTTTGTGTCATGTTGGTCTACTGTCTTGGGAATAAAGCCATGTTGGCATTTGTTTTCAGATTGGTGGATCACCGCTGTTCGTGTTCGGGAGCCCAGGATCTGAGCTATGCTGTCTTCTCCTTGGCCTATATTCTTACAGCTTCCCTTCTGCTCTTGCTCAAGTTTTGGTGAGCATCTCTGTCTCTCTGTTTAGTTTCTTATTGTTTCGTTTCAATCTGTGAGTGCTGATTTCTCCATTTTCTTCCTTGGTCAGTTTCGCATTGAGCCACCACTTCAAGTGCAGGTTCAACCGTCCATGTTGTCGTTCCTTTGGTTAGCTCAATGATTGTTTCGTCAAAGAGTTTTCGGTGCCATTGACATCGCCGGCTCTTTGTTGAACCAAGCCATGGTGAGACTGTTCCCTTGTCCTTACATCTTTTTGGTCGCTTAGCAAAGTTTGCAACTCGTGGCTACGAGTTGGTACTGAAGTCTAAGTTTACCGTTGTGTGCAGGGATCGTTTCAGCTCTAGGCCAAGGTCAGCGGAGTCGGCTGTGACCGAACCCAAGTTTGGGGTTCTTCGGTCATGTCGAGTTCCAGTGCCACTTTCGCCTTCGGTCATGATCCTTGCGGTCTTGCTTCAACCTTGGCTCAAGTTTTGGTGAGAACTTATGTCCTTTTGTTTTCTTTTCAATTGGTTAGGCCGATCCGTAGCTTGTCCAGTGTCCAGTTCAGTTCAGTTTCAGGGCAAAGACACGCTGAATCAGCTGTGTCCAAGCCCCAATTCGTCCTCTAGTCGTGTAGCTGGTGACCATCCCGTGGGTCACGTGGCAGGCACCGTGTCGAAGCCCTAGGACATGCGTCCAATGTTCAGCTGTGACCCAGCTTGTGGTCACGTGGCTGTGACTGTGTCTGAGCCTCAGCTCTTTCGTGTTCGAGCCAACGTTTGACTGGAGTCTTGGATACATGCCGTCTACCATGTTCGGACCTCGAATCTCATGCGTTCGACTCAGTCTGTATCTTTCCCTGGGACATGATCGGGAGACTGTGTCCTGGAGTCAGTTCTTGTCTGGTCCGTGTATTCATTCGTATAGTCCCTTCTAGTAGTTGTTTTGTCGTCATTTTCAGTTTCTCACCCGTTTTTCATGCCGTTTGTTCAGCTGGAGTTGTTGCTGAGTTCTTAAAGACCGTTCTGCACGAGGATCTAGATCTCGGATGGGATATCGACTCACAAGGCAAGCCGCGCTGCTTGACCAAACTTTGATCCTAGTTTTTAATCTGCATGTTTTGTTTGAAACCATAATTTGCATGCCTACTATTTTAAAATATTCTAGCAACATTCCCAAGCCGTGCCTATTTATCGTTCCACATATAATGAGCCCTAGGATTGCTTTACTTTTATGCTTAGCCATGCTTAGTTGCATCTATTTACAATACTTCACACCTTAACACTATAAAAATGGAATTTGTGTTAAATGCTTTCGAACTGTGGTTCAAATGTGTGTGTTTGTCAAAATAACTCTATACAAACTATTTAGCTAGGGCAGGCAGGAGTATGAGATGCTGGGGGACTCTTGAGAAGTCTCTGTGAGCGTACCTATTGCGGGTACATGAGAGGTTCCAGGCTTGAATCTTCTGAGAGGTTTGTCGGTTGTTGGCGTTGAGGATGGAGAGTGCCTGTCCCGACATATGAGGACCGGGTCCTCGAGTCACATGCCTCCAGTTCTTTACCAAGCACACCACGTTACCCTGTATGGGCAGAGGCTTGATCTTGAAACTTACTGATACTGGTTATTTATCCATGGGTTGGCGGTGATATGTTAGTGTGGTGTAGAGTTACGACTCTCCACATGAGATCGAGATACCCCACCTGATTAGTGATAGGCTCTACACAGCTCTAGGACCTGACAGTGTAGGTGACTGGGATCCCTATCCTGGAGGACGGGTAACGCCAGTTAAAGCTTGTGGAAGGGTTTTGTGTGGTGGTCATACCTGGGCTAAGGCCTCAATTCCTTGTATGGCGCCACATCTCGTGAGTCCAAGTGCATACACTCTGCAGAGTTAAAGTCAATGCACATTGCCACGTCCCGTGTAAGGACAACGCTTGAGAGCTTCCACGATGATTAGTGTTGTTTTCTTCCCTCTGCCTTCTGTTTTAAATGTTTTGAACTCCGACCATTGAGCTGTGGCTGGGTGTGGAGATTACACCGGCATTTAAAATGAACCCCCGTTCGGGATAACAGAGATCCCTGTGGGGCAAGATAATAAAATTGAATTGTTTTAAAAATAAAACTTGCATCTTAAAAATAAAATGTTTTAAACTTGCATTTAGCACTTCAGCCGGCTTTCACCCTTGAAACTATACTTTGCATGCATACATTGTTGCTAGGTAGCGCGCGGTTTGCTGAGTATTCACGAACTCACGGCTTTTCACGCACTTCTTTTTCAGAGGTTAGCTAGAAGATCGTTCTCGTCTGCTTTCCAGCAGTGGTTTGAAGTTCGCTCCTGCACTCGAGTTGCCTGTGGAGGAAAAGGATTGTCTTGGTGCTTGCGCTAGCCCGTTATTTCTGCTGCTGTTCCAGCTCTTGGATTCTCTATAGTCTTGACCTGCTTTGAGAAGTTCAACAAGTTCTATGGATGATATTGTTGATTTAATTTATTTTATGCTTGTTTACTGATTCTGTTATGGTTTCTTGATTGGTCACTTGTGATAAACGTGCTTGCCAACATCTGGGATTGGCAAAAGCACATGAGATCGGGTCTTATTGAAAGGTAAGAAAACCCGGTCGTTACATACAAGATCTAGGAATGTATGGATGCTCTTTGCTTCTCTTCACTAGCACTTAAGATCTCACTAGATGCTTCCTGTGCTTCACTTGACGACCTTTGGCTGCCACAAATGATCTTCAAACTTCTCTGGCCACAGGTAACCACCACAACAGCTCCTGCAACGGTTTAAATAGAATCCAAGCCCTGAAAGACCCGTTGAGTACCGTTGCCAAAAAGCTAACTATTTTTTGCAGTCACCAAACTGTCCGGTAACTGGGACCACTGGACTGTTTGGTGACACCTGTCTTCGACTGGTAGAATACATTCTCTCTGAAATCCATTTCATACGACACCAAACTATCCTGTGCATACCTTCATCGGGCTGTCTGGTGACCTTCTCTTTTGGGCTTCCAGCGACACCTCTTCTGGACTTTCGGCTTCTAGCTCATCGTACTGTCCTATCATTGCACCACCAGACTGTCCAGTGACAACTTCACTCCAACTCCGGAGATCACCTCTCTTTGGACTCTGCCTTCAGCACTCACCGGACTGTCTGATACTCTCGCGGACAGTCCGATGACTCCATCTGACCTGCTACCAGAAAACAGCTTCTCTGGACCCCAGATACCTGTACTCACTAGACTGTCTGGTAACATCAACGGACTGTTCGGTGACCCTCAGATGCTAAAACTTGACATCTTCAAGAACTCTTGGCTTCTCGCTGCAACTCTTAACTTCTTCAAGCTTCTATTGATCACTCAAGTACCTTAGAGAACCAAGAGCATGCATACACCTTAATTCTTATAAAACCGAGACAAGTGACCTGACTCCTCTTAATAGCACTGGTGTTTCCTATAGACACAAGGCCTAAAACTAAGCCACACATGGCTCTAGAACATCTTTAGCATTGGACAAGCTCCTTCCATGAAAGAACACCAGGAACCCGAGCATCCTTGAAACAACCAACTCGCAGAAGTGGAGAATAGTGTTGATGAACCTACATCCAACGAGTTAGTTCATGGTTCTCATACAATCACCAAAACCATTCGTACCTTTGAGGGGCTTCAATGGTCATGAAGCTAACAATATCTCCCTTTTTGTTGATTGATGACACAAAAGATTGAGATGATACAAAAGATAGGAAAGAAAGCACGAGACAACCTTAAAAGAAAGGGTAGGCACAAGTTGTCTTACCATTTTTTGTCGAGAAGCTCACAAATTTCATGAGATTTCATATCTTAGCTTTAAACTTCCTCTTAATAAGTGCATTGCTTCTCCATTTCTTTGACTCCCTCTTCTCGTCATCTACAAATAGGAAATAACCGCAAAACGAGTAGGGGGCCGAGGGGTAGTAATGGAAAGATTTGAGAAAATAGGAAAGATGACTCCCTTTAATTTTTTGGTCAAATTTTTCTCCATATGCTAATCTTATTATCAAACAATCTTCCTTGATCATCATTTCTTCCCTTCTCGATCATCACCATCAATACTCATACTTCTCCTCCTTTGTCATCTACCAACAAAAAGAATACCACAAGAGGAGAGTGGAATGGACAAATCATATAGAGGATAAGTGAGCTTGGAGCAATATTACCGAGCGATCATCAAGAAATCCTTCTCTTGTCCTTTCAACTTCTCTTGACTCTTCTTGCCCCTCGAAAGATACCTCTTTTGACAAGTTTTTTTCATACAACGATTTAACCAAGAAACTTCCTCTTCTTTTGACAAGAGAGGGTTAGTGATGCACATGGGAATGTATGAACCATAGTCTTTGAGCCGTGTAAGTAGGTTTAACCTTAGAGCTCAAAAGATTTTGATTCAATGGCATGAACCTCACAATTACTTTAAAGGATGTCTAAGGGCAATAAACTTATATTTGATTATGAGCAACTCCCCCTGGAATCATGCTTGACGCCAAGAAACTAGATGCAATGCATGAGATGCGCTTGAATGCACAAACCAGAACAAAAAATGTATGCTCATGATGAAAGATTAGAAAACAATTACTCTCATCACATTGAAATCCCCTTGCAAGCTTACTCACAACGATCCTCATCTCCTATCCTTGGGCACCCCAAGAACATTTTTTCCAAGCTTTCCAAGATCACTGCTATCTTGAATGGGTTAGATGATGGTCCTACAAAACAAGAAGAACAACAAAAACAAAGCAAACAAGTATAAACAAGAAGATGCTAAGCTTTGGAGATTACTCAAGTGAAGTCCGATAGATCGAGAATGTTGAGCTCTCCTCTTAGCCTGTTGAAGTTCTTCTCATCAAGGGGCTTTGTAATATTTATTGACCAATTGATCATTGGTTCTCACACTTATAAGATCAATATCTTTCTTGGCAACATAATCCATTATTAAATGGTGCTTGACTTCAATATGTTTGGTGTGACCATGATCACCTTTATAAAAAGCCATGTTGATTGTACTTTTACTATCACAATATAGTAGAATTTGATTATATTTCAGTCCATAGTCCATGAGAGTTTGCTTCATATAGAGAAGTTGAGCACAACAAGCATCAGCTGGCATAAATTCTGCTTCGGCCGTTGAAAGAGCCATGACATTTTGCTTCTTATAGCTCCAAGCAACCAAAGATCTTCCAAGAAATTGACATCCACTGAAAGTACTCTTTCGACTCACTTTGCATCCAGCGAAATCCGAGTCGGAGTAGCCAATGAGATCAAATCCTCCATCTTTTGGATGCCAAAGGCCCGTAGTTGGTGTTTGAGATGATGTGTATGTGGTTCCCGATCTTCTATCAGCTCGTGGTAACTCTCGATTTGGTGGAGACGCGACACACAATTGATCCGATCTCAAATCAACACGATTCGAACCCCGCAATCGCAGAACCACTTCTCCTCTGGTTATCAACCGTGCACACACGATTGACCTCACCAAGAAGGCTAATCTTAGCCTGCGAATCGAAGAACACAAGCAAGAACAAGGAAGAACGCAACTCAATTGCGAAATCTGAATTAAATCACAAAGTTGAAAAACCAATAAACCATCAAACGGTGAAACTGTTTGATAACAGATGAAAACTAATCAAAACCTATCTTTAATGATGGAGGCTATTGTTTATATAGAGGTTAGGACGTCCTTAGGGGGCAAACCCAAATACTAATGGGCCTAAGAAAGATACATGGCCCAATAGCCAAAAGATGTTGTCACAGCACCCTAAAAAATTCTAGACTTCATATTCTTTCGATGATTCCTAGAGATCTATCAAGTATTTTTGCACATGATTGATTCGTTGGAAATTTTATCGCCTTAGCTTTCCATCCATATCTAGAATGTCCAAAACCGAGCTCATATGCGGCTGGGGGATCCATTTTAGTGCAAGCTGCACCTAGAGTCCAACTCAGACTTGAACCTGAAATGGATTGGATCTCCTTCGGTGTTGAGCGTGCCTTGTTGATCTTAAGCATCTCCAAGTCTTTCTTCATGCATCCATTGACCTTCTCCAATGTTCCTAATCTTGATAAAGTTATTAGGTAACAATCTATTCTCAAAGGAAGACATGTGTTTAGGAACGAGCTCACCTCTAATCTCAACTGTCGTGCATGAGTTCCATCAATACTAATTTGAGTAGTGTTGTGTGTATCTAAAGGAGTGATGACCTCATCATCCTCTTCTTCTTGTTTTGTAGTCGTCCTCGACTAAGTTCATTGTCGGGACCTCGATTCCATCATGCTCAGCAACATGCACGAAAAGGTAGAGGCCATGGGGGTATTTGAATACAATCACTTGGTGGCTCAAAGATCTTTATAATCTCATCATTCTCCTGTTCTTGATGGAAAGTCGTCCTCGGCTTGCTCCCTTGGGTATCATGATACTTCTGCAAATGGTTAGTAACAGGAGCAGACAAATAGCTAAAAGGATCAGAACATGCAATCAAGGCATCTTTGCACACTAAAGCATCACATGAAGTATTCGTATCATAAAAATCAGCATGACTAATTTTTTAGAATAATTTTTTCTCCAAACAATTCATGTTATATGAAACATTATCATCAATCTCACCAAAAGGTAAAACGTATTTTATCCCAGCAACAAATGACATGACATTATAGTTGCTATTCTAATCTCCTAGTTTGTCATCTAATCGCACAGCATAAGAAGTTATCAAATTTGAACAAATGTAAACTCTTTGCACTATAAAGACACATCTAAAATCATAATTGCCTATAAAATAAAAATTGGTTCTAGTTAACAAAGACAATTCAGGTTTCGAAAATATCATCCTCTCTACTGTAGCAAGGTCATAAAAAGAATCATATTCATTATAACGTATAGTGTTTGGAAAAGATAGCAATTTCAGCTTATCATTTTCATATGTAATGGGTGTGAAATATTTAATTTCAGCACTGGTGAATGGATAAAAATTAAGAGTATTAAATTCATTCACTTCTTGCTGCATAGAAAGAATAAAAATATTGACACACATCCTTTCCTTATCACAAGAACTAGTGGGCACCTCAAACATTGACAAAGATAAATGGATAAAAGGTGATACCAGTGGTTGCTTTACAAAAGTAGGATAGACAGGAAAT